>VDFB02358134.1:148202731-148250499 GCA_007258455.2 Sequoia sempervirens
TGAAGAAAAGGATTTTTGCAAATTGCAGAAAAATTGGACAGATTCTTAGCTTCGCCAAATTAGTTTATTCATAAGCAGACTTTGTCTTCTCAAATCCTGCCATTCTCAGGTTTAGATCACTTTGCCATTGATCTTAGAATTAAAGGAGATAATCCAAAGGCTAAAGGTAAATCTACTTTTAAGTTTCAAATGATGTGGTTTAGACACCCCTAGTTTTTGGAATTGTTGCATCAATGGTAGATAAGTGCGCCTTTTATAAGGGGTTCACGTGTGTTTCAATTAAGTAAAAATTTAAGTCATATCAAGACACTGATTATGCATTGGGACAAACACGTTTTTAAAAACATATTCCAAGAAAAAGAAAGGGTGTTTAAGCAGTTGTCAAAGGTCAATGAGATTATAATATAGAATGGGCTACATGAAATGACTTATGAACAACAAAAGGGTTTGCAAGTAGAGTGGGCTGAGTTGATAGCAAGAGAGGAATTCTACTAGAGGGAAAAATCTAGAGAATTGTGGCTAAGCGAAGGGGATAAAAATACAAAATTCTTTCATGTTTCAACTCAGATAAAGAATTTTTTTAATTCTATGTTTTTCCATTTAGTCCTCATTAACAGGAGAATTGTTATCAAATGAGGAAGAAATACAAGAGGAAGGTATAACATTATTCTCGAAGTTATTATCGGCACCAAAGAATAAATCATATACTGCACTTAAGGATGGTGAGGAACTGCTTGAGAACATTCCTAAGTTAATCCAAAAAGAGGAGAATGATCAGTTGTTGCAGCCTTTAACTCTTGATGAGATTAAGAAGGTTGTATTTTCATTATCACCTAATAAGGCCCCAGGACCAGATGGCTTCACTGCCCTATTTTTTCAAAAGTGTTGGGAATTTGTTGGGTTTGATGTTTTACTAGCACTAGAAGCATCCAAGAAAATAGGCACTATGCTCAAGTAGTTTAACACAAACCATATTGCGGTTATTCCAAAAGTAAATGAACCAAGATCTTTTGCAGATTTTAGACCAATATCCTTGTGTAATACCATATACAATATTTTCAATAAGGCTAGTTATCTCAAAATTTAGCCTCTAATATCAAAAGTAATATCTTGTGAATAGGGACCTTTTTTGCATAGAAGAGAGACTCCTGAAGGGGCACTCATAGCCCATGAAGTGTTGCATTTTATTGAAGTTAATAATTTTCCTTCTTTCATAATCAAGTTGGATATGATGGAGGCATATGATAGAGTAGATTGGGATTTCTTGATTCAAGTTCTTCAAAAGTTTGGTTTTGCTTCAAAATGTTGTAAATGGATTCACTCATGCTTATTAGGGGATAAATTATCAGTAATTATCAATGGGATTCCAATTGGTTTTTTAAGTTCTACTCAAGGGGTGAGACAAGGAGATCCTCTATCTCCAATTCTTTTTATCATCATGGTAGAGGCATTGAGTAGAACAATAAAAAAGTTCATAGTCAGGGAGTATGACAAGGATTATCCATTCCAAATACAAGGATTGTAGCAACACACTCTCTATTTGCAAACAATACCCTCTTATTTGGAAAGTCCTCTTTGTTAGAGGTGAAACAAGTCAAACATGTGCTTGATAACTAATCCTTTGCTTAGGGTCAAAAAATAAATGCTTCTAAGTCCAAAATTTACATTTTTAACACAAAGCCATCTATTTCAAAGAGGTTGGTAAACTTGTTGGGTTTTCAGGCAGCTGAGCTCCCTCGTGCATATCTAGGTATTCCTTTTTTTTTAGGGGCAGATAAACTTCAATATTGGCACAAGATCCTAGATAGAATAAAGTCCAAAATTTTATCTTGGAAGGCAAGGTGGTTGTCTTTCTCCGGTCGCATCCTACTGGTTAAGTCAGTATTAGTAGCTATTCCAAATTATTTTATGGCTATTTTGAAGGCTCCAAAAGGAATTGTGTAGCAAATTGAAAAGATTATTAAGAATTTCTTGTGGAGGGGAAATATGGATGGAAAAAATAAGGTTTCATTGGTATCCTTGGAAAATATGTGTATGAATAAAATAGTGGAGGAGTAGGAATGCATAACCTATCCGTAAAAATTTAGCCCTTGGAGCAAAGCTAGTATGGTGCATGTATCAAAAGCCAAACTTGAGGTGGTGTACTCTAATGCAAGCTAAGTATTTGGATGATAATCCAGCTAGAATTTTAACTATATCAAATCCACAAAGTGGATCAGTTATGTGGAACTTTTTAGTAGCTTGTAGGGAGGTTATTATTCCATATCTGACTTGGGAGGTTCACAATGGGGAAAGTGTGCACTTTTGGAAGGACTCATGGAATGGGTACCCCCCATTGACTTCAATTCAAGAACTACTTCCAATAGAGCAAGTTTTAATAGACATGTGGGGTAGAAAACTGAAGGATTATGTTGACAGTATTAAGCCTATGTCAGGGAAAATTATGTGGAAGGATTTGTTGAATCCATTCTTAACACTTAATCAGAGAAATGCTTTACACAAAGTTTTACAAGAGAGGATTGTGTTCCTATCAGGAGGATCAGTTAAGCTAATTTGGGCACCTTCTAAGGATGGTAACTATATAGTAAAGAAAGGTTACAAGTCCCTTACAACAACTGTGTCTCAAAGTCAGTCCCATAGAGCATACTCTTTCTGTTGGAATTCAATGACTTTGCCTAAGGGGGGAAATTTTGCGTGGCTTTCTCTATGCAAAATAATATTGACAAGTGATAGGTTGAGTAAGTTAGGCTTTGTGGAACCTTTCAAGTGTATGCTTTGCCAAGAAGTTATTGAATCAGTAGATCATTTATTTATGGAGTGTGAGGTGGCATAAGAGTGTTGGAAATTTATCAAATCCAAGTTGAATATATCTTTTCCAATGCCTTCTTCTTTGTGGGATTTATTTATTGCCTAGCCAATATTATCTAAATCCTCTATTTTTGCTTGTATATGGAGAGTTGCTCTAGTTCTTGTAATTTGGAGTTGTCGCTGGGAAATAAATAAAAGAATTTTTAGACAACAATCCCAAACATGTTAGCAGATTAAGAATAAGATTGAAAGAGCAATCTCAGAGGTAGTTAACTCATATGTTCAAATCCATAAGAATGTATCTTCATTGTTCACGACTTGGGATAATTGGCTTTTACAAAATTGGGAGTTTATATCTTTACCTTTCAAAGGTGCTCAACTGATAGCTCTTCAGTCAAAGATTGATAGAAGATGACAACCTCCTTCAAAATATTTTCTCAAGCTTAACTTTGATGGATCATCAAGGGGGAAACCAGGATTGTTAGGAGTAGGAGTAGTTATCAGGGATTGGAAAGGCTCTCTGTTAGCAGTTAAAGCAGTTCACTTGCCAAATAACACTAGTAAAATTGCAGAGGGACAAGCATTACTTCAAGGTTTGCAATTAGCAAGATCCATGGAAATTCACAAGCTACATGTTGAAGGTGATTCTCTTATTATAATTAATGCTTGTAAGGAAATAAAAATACACAATTGGAGATTATGATATATATTGGAGAAATTTTGGAAGATAATGGATTCTTTTCATGAAATCCAAATTACACATACATACAGGGAGGGCAACAAACTGGCTGATAGGATTGCAAATATGGGATGTGATGCTCAAGATCTTGAGGTAGTGGGACACCAAGAAATTTCAAAGCAATATCCTCAACTGTTAGAGTTCATAATTGATAAAGGAAATTAAAACAATTTAAATGTTCACACTCATTATGCACTTGATCAGGGAATAGTGATGGGGAAGGTGGATGATATTTGTGGCATAGTTTCCTGGCTGGCTTAACAGGTATATTAGGAAATGCTAAATCATCATTTATGATGATGTTGGTATTTGATGGGCCTCCAGTTATTGGAACATTCAGTTGGCAGAGGTGTTTATTAATGATTACATTGTGTTTTACAAAGTACCTCCCCTTGATGTGGATGCATTGCTCTTGTCATCAACATGTTGAGGGATTTGAAAGACATACTCCCAGATATGCTTATGGCAGAAATGTCAAATTATGGAGATGTGTTGCTAGTATCAAGTTATTTTAAGTTTGTTTTTTTGCAGGTATAGGGAGCTACAATGGCTTGGAGTGCGCAACAAAAAGCGGGGCCGGGAAAGAAAGTTTCACATGAGCTATTACAAGTTATATCTGTGGTGAATTAAATGGGCTCTCATTCCCATGACAACAAAATATTCCTCTTCAGTAACAAAGAAGATTTGCACATGGTTTATTGGCTATAAAGGAAGGTGGTTTTTTTATGTTGTATCCATTCGAAGGTCTGATCTTGCTTATCATTCTGTGAGTACTAATATTTTGTTTTCTGAAAAGTGGCAAGATGGATTTCAAGCCTTGGAATTTTAGAGTGAACATGGTGGTGCAACCTTGAGAGCATCCTTTCAAAGAGTACCTCTCTCATGACTGTTTGAAGGTGGTCTTCAATTTGAATTTCCCTAGGGTTGAGGAAGTTGTTTGCGCAGTGCTTGGCATGGAGGTGATGAGCCCACATGCAAGATGAATTATCTTCTCATTTCAGGTGCTCTCTATTTTTCTTTCAAATATCATGGATTTATTGCGATCCCTATGAGAGCTAGTGCTAATTGTAGAGCAATTTGTCAAACCCAAATTTCTTCAAAACAATGCCCTATTAGTTGCGGTTCAAAGCTATAATATTTTTATCGGGGATGGGGATATAGGAGGCTTGTTTCCTAGAGATTTTATTAGGCATTTCCATGGTTTTGAAGAAATTTATGACTCTATCAAATTGGCTCTGCAATATAAAAGTGATAGTAGGTTGTTGAATGCATTAAGGAAGAATTGTCAGAAGATTTGTGTGAATATAGATATGGCTAACAAGGAAATGTATTATGCTATCTCCTTCCTGAAAGCAAATTCTCCTCATTCTCCTAAAAATGACTCTCTTTCTAGGATGAATAGTTGATGGAATTCCTTTGGTTCAAATGTAGGCCATGTGGAAGTTGGGGTTACTTGTGATAATGTAGAAAATGCGAACATGAAAGGAAAGGGTTTGGTAGCTCGTCCGCACTTGGCTCGGGGAGTTCAAATAAAAAATGAACCAGTTACAGGTCATGACTCCTATGTTCATGGTTTGCAAACTTAGTTTGATCTAGTTGCAGGATATGGTCCTTTTCCTGTGATTTGTAAGCTTTGGAGGATGTTGAGGTCCAAGATGAAAACTCAGTCCAAGTGGTATGAATGGAAGAGTACTAATCTGATCGTTAGCTAGAAATTTATTGAGAATTTTTGCACAAAACCTAGTTCTACAAAGAGAAAATGAAAGGATTGAAGATGGGTATACAAAACGGATCTACAGGCCCTATTCTTTTTGAAATTTTGCAAGTGTTATTAGGAAAATGTTCAAAATTTTGTGTTTCCCACTGCATTGTAACAAGAAGTATGATTTCATGGACAACTTGGGGACTGATATGGAATTTTGTAACTTATTCCATATGATACAAATCCTAAAATCCTATGTACAAACTTTATTTTATTATAAATATATAGGCCATAGGCCTTTTACTATAAAAAAAAAAAACTTAGACAAATCATATTTTTTTTCCTACAAGAAATTAAGTATTATCTATTTATGAAATATTTATATACATATTTAAAATATAAAGCAATACAAATGAAAAATAAATTTTCCATCAAATTGAAAAAAAACACTAAAAATGTCACTCTTGCTAGGGTCTTCCGAAATGTTATTTCTAATTTTTCATTGACCTTGTCCCTTAGTTCCCAGTGTCATTAGTCATTTTATTAAGTCCTTTTCAACATTAAGTTACCATCCCCTTGATCCTCTCCTAGAACTCACTTAAGAAGAAGATTCCACATGTGCTTAATTAAATGGCTTAAGTAAGCCCACACTTTATGGTTCTGCGAATTTGCAGATAATTTTATAAAGGTTAAGTTAATTACCACATAATCATGGAAAGGGGACATGTGTTAATCAATGTCACAGGTGTCAATCAATGTCATGGGTGTCAATCAATGTCATGGGTGTCAATCAATGTCACATGTGTCAATCAATGTCATAGATGTCAATCAATGTCATAGGTGTCAATCAATGTATTTCTTTTAAAGGGATTCCATGAGTTTGTAGGATGATTCAAGAAGATCTATATGTGACTCGCAAAACCACAAAATGGACATGTGTACTCATTTCAATGTATCAAATGGTTTTTCTATCGAACTAGAATTGTGAGCAATGGAATGATCCCATGATTTTGCAGATAGTTTTATAAAGATTAAGTCAATTTCCATGGAAACATAGAAATGGGACAAGTGTCATGTCTTGCTTTTAAAGTGATTCCATGAGTTCACGAGATGATTCAAGAAGATCTATATGTGACTCGTAGAACCAAAAAATGGACACGTACACTCATCTCAATGTCTCCAATGGGTTTTCTATCGAAGACTAGAATTGTGAGAAATGGAATGATTCCACAAGTCCGCAAATAGTTTTATAAAGTCAATTTTTGCAGAACCACAGAAAGGGGACAAGTGTCAATGTCTTGCTCTTAAAGGGATTCCATGAGTTAGCAAGATGATTCAAGAAGATCTATATGTGACTGGAAGAACCATGGAATAGACACATGGACTCATCTCAATGTATCCAACGAGTTTTCAATTGAAGGAAAATCTCATGAGGATTGTGTATCCTAGCACACTAAAGTTTAAAACAACTTTAAAACATATGTTTATATCATAAATTCCTCGACCATTTGATGAACGTTTGATGGATGGTTGTAATTGTATTCCATAATGAAATGCACAAAGCACTAGGCTTGCAAACTCAAACCTCTAGAATCACCCTATAATTGTTAGATTTGCAAAGATCGATGGTTGATAATTTGTTTGAGATGGAACATTTAAATGACGATGCCTCTCACCGAAAGTGATCAATTAATAGGAGGTATAGAAATACAGGACAATTGTTCAATTTATTTCTAAATGTTTGTACATAAATGTAATGTACTAATTGTGTAGTCCAGAGGTAACACATTGACATTTCATTCACTTTAATATTAAAAAAAAAGAAAAAAAAAAAGTGAACTTTCTACTACTAAGTGATTTTTATTTTTAAGTGAGAGGTTCAACACACAAGGAGATTTCAGATTGCTCACTGTAGTGCACCAGGGAGATTTTGGGTTCCAACATGGACTGTCCACACCTGTCAATGTCTCTATGTTAATCTTTTTAAGAATCAAAATATGGGTAATTGAAAGACATAAATCCTATGTTTCATCATTTCTTAAATTCTTAATTTTTCAAAATTTGGATTTAGGGTTGAGAACTTGAGAGACTTAAGAAAAATTAAGGACTTAAGAGGGACTTCACACTATACAAGCATGTATACAACCACAGGGTATGTGCAAGATCATTATGGGCCAAAAAGTGGCGATATGTAATTGATATGATGGCCCATGTGGCTGACGACTTTTATTTTACCCAAAATTGATGAAATGAAAAAGGTTTTTAAAGGAGATTCTCAGCTTTCCACCAATATAAATTATGCTTTACTTTGAATTTAATAAATAATTATTATTCATTTTCTATTTGAATTACAACTAAAGTATTGATTGATAGGTTGATTGAAAAAAATCTATAACTTTCAAATGGTATCACATTTTTTGAATCTGAAACATTCATCACATTCTATGCTTCACATACTATAGGATTAAAAAAATTGAATTTTATGAAGTTTTGACCAAGTTAAGGTGGTCAAACATACAAGTATTTTTTTTTTTAAAGTTGTAATAAAAATTTCATAATTAATTATTTACTTGGAAAAAAATTACAAAAAAATATGTACCACATCGGGACATGAGTCCTCTACTTATATCTAAGATCTTATAAAAAATTATTATCATTTTATTGTGGTTAGGGTGGTCAGATAGACACCTACTTATTTTTTTCTTGAAATTCAAGTACTACTGCACTGAAATTTCAAATTTTCACCAAATAGATATATTTTTTTATAAAGTAAACCTAGTAGTTTAGAAACTACATTCAATTTGCTACAAATTCTATTCTTACATATTTTTGAAATAATATAGATAACTTATTCAAATTTTTACATCAAGTTGCCTAACTCTGATTTTTCTGAATTTTTTGCCACTTAAGGGCCTATTTTTTCCATGATGATCCTGCACATACCCCACTACCAGACCAGTTGTTGGGAAAGGAAAATAAAATTCAAATAGAAAAATATATTATTCTTGAGTGCTTAAAACCCCAAGTTTCATGGATGAATACCATGATATTTATGATATTTAAATCTATGGTAGGCTTATCTCTCAGAACTTATATTTTCATGTGAGAATAAGGCTACAAAGAAAATGCAATTGAAAAATAGTAGAACAATTCCAATTAATAGTATCGCTGCACCATGGGTAGTTGGATTGGGGTGCATGATGTTACATGAAGTTTTCCCTTGCCCAGGACCTATCATGGTTTGTGCCCATAATTATGATGATAAAAAAATATAATTGTTAATAAAGATATCAAAGAAGAAATGTTATCCATTATTGCAGAAGAATTTAGAAAAGTGTTGGGGTTTACAACCGAAGAATTTGGAAACATCCACATTGAAATGGAAAAGCTTGGTAATGATTATGAGGTAGTTGATGAAAGGGAGAAAAATACTTTTCTAATTAAAATAGTTCAGGATAGTAACTTATTGGAAATATTCATAAGCCTCTTTATGATTTGGGAATCTTTAAACCATGGGTTTAGGATACTATTTCCATGCTAGAATTTTTCCTCAGACTAGATAGCAATCGAGAAGTGGGTGAAAATCTCCTTGAAATGGTATTTAATATCCATTATACTGAACAAGCTGTCAAATATAACTTTCTTGAGCACATTATAGAATCCATGTATAAACAATTTTTAATGATTAAAGGAGGTTCCACTAAGACATTTAGGTTCACAACCTACTTGTGCTATTTTTTTCTATTCAAATTTAGTGGAATGTTTTAGAACAACAAGCCTCAGATTCAATCATATATGAATGTTGAGGAAAAAACGGCTCTATTATATGATTGGACCAATAAGATAAGGATGCATGATTCTCGAAGGAACTACAATAATTTTGTAGACTAATTTTTTGCTCCATTGTATCAAGCAATTACAAATACTCCAGTGCCTAGATTTCCCATGTCTTGTAGAAATTACATTCAACTAGGAAAATAAATACAATTGGCTGAATGGTACTTAATGGAAGAATATAGTGTGCAAATATTTTATGGATCAGTAATAGAGCCATACAAACTTCCAATACATGTGACAGAAAGGGTTTTTGCATTGGAATATGTAAGGAAAATCAAGAGTACTGATCAACTTACTTTGCCAGTCAACAAGAGAAAAAGATATCTCCTTCTTTACCTTTTTCATGTGGAGGGTTCACATTCAAGAGAAAAGCATTTAGTGTGGTACATTATATTTTGATTTTTTTTCAATTTGATGTTGTCTCTCACTGGTAGTATGATCCATGTGACACCATTAAATTAAGGATTGTGACCAATAAGAATGTTGCAAGTAGAATTCAACTTCAAAGTAAACCCTTGCTTGAAAACTTGAGAAAGAAGAATTCTTGGGATGAGGTCAAAATAGCAATGGAGAAAATTGTTGCTAAGAAAGGTATTTATTTTGAACAATTGTCAACAAAAATGAAAGCATTGTACCAACAAAGAGAAGTAGAGAAGCAAATCAAGAGGTACAACATTTTTTTATAAAAAAAGTGATCTACCATCTACTAGAGTAAAAATTCCAGAATCTCTAAATATGACTTGTAGAGAAAAAAATTGGTCACAATAAAAAATTAGTACCTTTTGGCCTATGAGGACGGATCTAGGTGAAGCGAAAACTAGTGCAGAGTTTGAAGATATCAAAGAAAATTTTGATTTTAACAATTTGTGGAATAAAGAGTATCCCTATGAACATGAAGAAACTGGTGATGAATGTGATGATGATAGGGAAGAAAAAAGTGTATAATATGCAACCAAAGTCAAATCTAGTTTAAGTGAGACCACAAAACAAACATATACTTCAGGAGTAGCCATAGCCAAAAAAATGGGTTATGAAGGTGGTGGTTTGGGGTCCCAAGGACAAGGAATTTGTATGACAATAGATGTAAACCCTAGAAAACCTATTGATAAGTGAGGCCTTAGAGCTGATAAAATATCCCAAGGGTATACAAGAATAGCTGAAATAATTCATTTTGTTACAACTTCAAATCCTAATCCTCGTGGTCAAATACATTCACAACTAGGACATGCCCATGGTGGAGAAACTAGTACAATTGGCACTACCATTGGTGGTGATGGTATGCTTAGTAGTAATAGTAGTGGTCAACATTTGCTACAATAAATTACACACAAGAAGCCAACAATACAAGATACTACACAAACACCTAGTGATCAAGGCATATTCAAGAGGCCAAGGATTATGATAGGTCCAAGTCCAACTACTAGTACTAGTGCCACTACCTTAATTTCTAGTTCCACCCCAAAGGATTTATTTATAGACACTCCTCTAGTTAGTGTGGCTGCAACAAATACAAGTACTCCTTTTCCATTCAAGAATTCCATTATTTCTACGTCCTCAGGTTTTTATTACAATAATGGGTTTTAAAAGAAATTAAAAAATGTATAAAAAAGAAAGGAAGCAACTGATAAAGAGTTCGTCTACTATAACTTCAAAGCCTACAACAACTAGGGTATTACCCACATTTGACCCAAATAAATAAATCATGGAGTACATGTTTTTTGTTCCCACTATTTAAAATAAACTAGAGAATCAAATGGATCACTCAGAATTTTAGGTGACTAGTTTCCAATTGGATTTTTTTGGATACAAATTTTTTTAAAAAATTAATGTATCAAAGAATAATGAATTGGTGTACACATCATTGTTAAAGAAACATAGAGAAAAAAAGGTTGTAGATTCAAATAGAAAAGTTATAGGTAGACCTAGCAAATAAAAAAGAAAAGAGGAAAAGGAATATATCACAAGAGCAATGAATTAGAAAAAAAGAATATATTTTTTCCTTTACATCTAAAAGAAAAGAGGATAAACAAACAGAGGTGGAATTGAATGAACTAAATCAAAGGTTAGATGAGAGAAAATAAAAATATGATGAGGAAAAACGCACTTTAGAAAAATTAAAACAAAACCTAGTGAAAGAAAAACAATAGTGGGAACAAAAATTGGAGGGAGAGAGAAAAAAAGTGAAATATTGGTGACAAAGCTAAGGGAAGAAAAAAATGAAATAAAATCTTGTAAGAATAAGTTAACTACATTTTATAGAGAAACAATGAGGCATATGAAAGAAAATATCTAGGAAGAAATAATGTAGAGGATTGATCATTTGTGTGAATTGTTTCAATTGATTAATGATTTGATAGTACATAGTAGGAAGCTTAGGAAATATGTAGTGGACAACCAAAAACTAATTTCAATAGAGAAAACTACAAATAAAATTCAAAAAATAGTCTACAAATCCAGTGATAATGAATTGAAATCAAAAGGAATTAATAATCAGATTGATGCCTCAATGAAGTTGTCATCTATCATTCAAAATTGTTTGAGAGTACGTGAAATAGAGGAGTTTATGGATCAGGCTGCAAAAAAGATGAAGAAGCTGGATAAAAAGGTAAGGAACTTGACAGAGCTTGGTTTTCCAAATGTTTTTGACACAATTGAGTGATTCATTAGAAAGGATGATTTCAAAAAGAAGATAGAGGATACAAGGAAGATTGATTGGGACTAGTTTCCTCAAAACCTATATGAGGTGAACTATTTGGATTCCATCAAACCACTGATAACCTTGAATGCAAATTTGACTAAGCTTGCTACAAAAGGTGATAGAATGATTTGATAATATGAGTTTCCAACTCAACTCTGTGCAGAGTTGTCTTTGAGCAATATTTTGCATTGCATCTATGTATTCCTTCATTTGAAAAATTAAAAATCAATAAAAAATCAAATTTAGTAATGTGTTCAATTATTTGTATTATTTATTTTCTTAATTGAAGAAAAACTTTGGTTTCTACTACTAGATAAATAGTAAGCAATTATTGATGTTCATTTTTGTATATGCTACCATTGTTAATATGTTATTAAGTATTGAGTTGAGTGATGAATCATTGAGTACATGTAAAAAATTATCAATATGACACAACTAAAATGTGAAATTATTAATAATATGTTAATTTATTCAATTTGATTCATAATTTGAAATTTCATGGAATAAAATATAAAATATCATCAACTATAGTTTGGAATACAATTTGTGAAATGTAGTATAAATATCTAAAAATGGCTAAATCACTTCCATTCACCCATATGAGATTGAGAGGTGTCTTGAATCTGACTTTGACTCTAAGATTTAAACCCTTGTGTTCTTGTTATATTTTTCTATTGACTGGTTATTTGAGCTGCATTTTTCTTAAGTTGTGTTGTTATGCCATGGCATCATGTGTTTACCAGTCCCACATACCCTATTACCTAATAGGTTTGGTTGTTGTGGAATTTTATTTTATAATGCCTTCCCCATCCTTTTGCCCAAGGTGCTCACATTGGAAATAAAATTTTGCACATGTGGTATTATGGTCATCTAAGTTGCTTGTATAAAAGTGGTCCCTACCTCTTTTCATGCTTCCACATTAGGATTTTTTGATAAAGATAAAAAGGCTTGCAAAATTACGGAAGGTGTACAAGTGTCACAAGCAAAGAATAATTTTGGGGCATGGGAGAACTTTCAAATAGTGTTGTGTATAGGCTCCACAAAATGTTGGCACATGGTGGAAGATTAAAGGATATCACAAGTCTGTAGGCCCATAGTAGCATGTTCTTTTCTTGGTTGTGGAACCACAGGACACTGTGTGATGATATTATCACATGGGAGAATCCTTTTGGAGAGAGGGGAGGGATGCATCCTTTAAAAAAAAATTGAGGCTTTACTCATCATTGAGATTTGTACTTCCCTTGTAGATGGACAACCCATGTTCAAAATTCATAAATGGGTAGATGAATGAACTATCATCATGCAAATAAGAAGTAATGGAAGATGTGAAGGATGATGGATCATCTTGTAAGTTAATTTCCTTCATAAATTTTTGGTTCAATGTAGCTAGTTGTCGCATTTGTTTGGTCTAGTATAGTAGGGAAATCTACAAAGGTGCACCCATTTTGTGTCAACTTGAGCTCTAAACAATTAACAAATAGGTACACCCTTCTTGGAAAAAATAACCATTGTTAAAGTATTGAAGATCATAATCAAGTCTGCGAAATCTATTGTGTAAGATAGTAAAGTCCCAACATGATAGTGTAGAAATCTATTTTAAAATCATTCTGGAATTATGAGTCGGTCAAACACCCAACCCTCTACATCCAAAAGATCCTTTGAGAAGGATATTATGGCCTATTTTTTGGGTTCCTCAAAAATATCTTGTGCATTCCCTTGACCCTAATGCAATAGGTGGGATGGTATACAAGGCTAGAAATTATAGAGATGCTAAGCTAAAGAACCAGGATGACATAGTCACTGGGTGGGGATTATTCCTACACTAGTATGGAAAAAGAAACTGCCATGCCCCTATCTCTAATGCATGAACCTATGATTTGGGGAAGATGGCTTTCCCTAATGTCTTCATAAATGTAGAACTTATTAGACACCTTGATTGTTGATATGATGAAAATATTAGAGTAATTAGGGAATTGGATGGAAGTGTCCTAATGGATATAACCAATGATTTTGTTTGTTGAAGTTTTTGGACTCCATTTGGCTAAAAGTAAGGTTATAGACCTTAGCTCTTTCAGAAAAAAAATACCGACAAGATAAAATTAGCTTTAGGGTGCAATGGATCCCTAGATTCAAATAAAAGGGCTACATAGGAAAGTCATTGAGAATCCCTGATAACAAATCTGAGCCTTTTGACATCAAGTCTTTTGAAGACTATTTCAAAAGAACATATTGGGCACTATGCCAAGTATTAGGGGTAGATACACAATCAAAAATGTAGATACCTCTCATGTATATGGTTGTTGGAATACAACATCCTTTCATCAATAGTGACTTTGAATATGCTAGCTTTATAGCTGAGGCTATTCACAAGAAGTTGGTGGACATTAAGAGAAATAGTAAGGAGGTGAGTTTTAGGTGGCATTCTTTCTATGTCATATGCTTTTGTACAAGGGGAAAGGTCATTGGAATAGATCTTTACAGCTGAGCGTGAAAGATAAAGAGGGAAATGATCTCCTAGTGTAGTGTTAGACCCCTATTTGGGACAAACATTATAGTGAGTCCAACTATGTTTCTTTTGAGAACTCTTTTGTAAGGGAGGTCTTGTCAAGGCTGGGTCTACCTAGAATCAAATTGCACAAGGAAATTTTGGATTTCCTTAGGCCTAAAGATAGGAGGCCAAAGTTAGGAGTACGAAACAATTGGGGAGACTACTACCCCTATAAAAATTCAACTTTTATTAGAATATATGGGTTCCTTGAAGCCCCCATGTGTTTCCTAGGTATATGCCACCTAGATTGGCATTCATGGAAATTATATGGCAATTGAGTGAGGTTGATCAGTTTCATTTAAGGAAATAGAAGGGGTCCTTTTTCCCTTATGTTACTACCTTTTCAAATTTCACTTCAAGAAGAGATGACTTAGGGAGGCTAAAAGAAATGCTTGGGGAATACAAGTTATATTAGGGAAAGGTTAGGGATTTTGACCCTGAAGGTTTCATACACTAGGTCAAGATGAGTATCAGAAGGTCCACTTTTCCCATAAGATTTATGAGGTTGAAGATGTCATAAGAAACTGTAGGGATGATTATGAGGCATACAAAAGGAAAGTAAAATGGATTGCATTCATCAAGGTAGAGGATGCTAACAAAAAGAAGGAGGAGGACTATCTTGGGGACTTTTATGATATTAGTAACCCAATTGCCAATATTGAAGCAATTTTGAAAAAAATGATAGAGTTGTAGGTAAGGCCCTCATCCTAGAAGAGAAACCAGTAAAGCATCCTAGACCCCACCTTTGTACCAAAAGGCCCCAAGGGCTTGTGATTAGAGACAATGTGCAAATAGAACCACCACTCACCCCCTCTCCTTCCCCTCAAATAATCAGTGTGGATTCTCCCCCAAGGGAGCAACTATAAAAGAGGATGAAAATTGAGAAACCTCTATTGTTGGTTGACTATCCTATTAGTTGGGATGAAAATGAAGATGTTCATGTTAATAGAGATGAAATTCAACAATATATGTTATCCCCCCATGACCAAATATTTTTTGCCTTCTCGAGCAAATATTTGGATTGGATGTGGTCATGGGGAGAGATAGCCTCAATGATGTGATAGAACTAGCATGCTCAAAATTCATTTCTAATGATGAATTTGTAAAGTCCCAAGAGTTTAAATATTTTGTTGTAAGAGCAAAGAGGGAGGAGTACCATAAAAGAGTTCAATCAGAATAAGTAGATTTGCCTAGAGAAAAGTACAATGAAGTAGTTGTAAAGATGAGGATAGAAATAAATGTTGAGAATAAGAACATTACTCCTAAAGAAGCAATAATGGTGCAAGATAGTGGCTAGTTACTACTCCTTGAATGGGAAATTGCTTTGACAATTATTTTTGATACTATTAGGAAACAAGGAGAAGTTTTCTCCACAAAAGAAGCAAAAATGGCATTGTCGGGATCAGGGTTCAACCCACATTTTGAAGCCCTTGCAATCTGGGCTATAGCCCCAAATATGAATAAACCTATGGTTGCTAAAGTATCAATGGATATTAAAGGAATCTTGATTGTAAAGAGGGTGTTTCACACCCCTGCCCTTGAAGCTACTACATTAGTGGTAGATGTTTCCAAGTTTAATGAAGCTATTGTTTGAAGGTTGCAAGACAAACAATGAATTATTGAAGGAACATACTGATCTCATGAAAGCTTACAACTAGCACTAGGTATTTTTGGCTCAAAAAGCATCCCTTCTCACAAGTATGCAAGAAGTAAGCTCCTCCTCTACAATTCCCCTTGCTCATGCGATGATTGAGAATGAAGAGCTTAAGGAAAAGATTCAAATGTTGGAAAAGCATTTGAAAAATGCTCAAGAGATTTAGAAAAAATGAGAATGTATGGATAGCAATGTGCATCCTACAACACAAATTGTTTAAGATCTTAAGAAGGCTACAAAATTTATGTGTGTCATATGTGAATTTGAGAGGTTCAATTACCAGAGTAAATAGGGATCAAGATCGGCTCAAGTGTATATTTGATCAATAGAATCCTATATTTACATCTTTGGAAGGTATTTATAAGGGATCTACGAACACATTTGATGCCCCACCTAGTATCCTTCTTACCTATACTACTACCAATATGGCACAAAATATGCAAGGGTATATGGAAGGTGTAATTGAGGTTGCACGAGCAAAGCTAACCTATTTTTTAAATATTAATAATAGGTTTGTACCTTTCCTATTAGAAGATAATGGGGAGTTAAATACCTTAGGAAAGTGGAAGGATAGTTTTAGTATTGTAATCCCCACACTTTTCCATGTGATTTGAAAATATAACAAAGTTTATATGAATGAACTTAGTTCCTATTCAGGCAGGTTGGTAATGTAGATCAAAGCATATAATTTTTTTTTAGAGAGGCCAGCGTGATAATTGATGCCAAATATCATCAATATTTGTAGATGTGGAAGTGATCTTAGCTCATAACTGTCCTTCTAAGAGTATGTTTAAGGCATGGAATGAAAAGTATAATTGTTTACCCAGTCTATGAGTTGTTCCATGTATTTATTCCACGCCTCTTGTCTGAGATTTTGGTTGTTAGAAAGGTCTTAACTAGACATGGTTCCAAATAACTCTTGGAGATTTTTTAATTTTTCTATTTGATAGCACAAATAGGAAATATTATAATTTTTCTTTGTAATAACAAAAAATGACTCAAATACTTAGAGTATTTATTTAATTTTGAATATCGACCTATCTTGCTCTCCAATATTGTATTCACTATTTTTTGACTCAAAATAATCAAGGGTTATTTATAAATTCTCATATCACATCATGTGTTATGGATGTTGAATTGCTAGCTTCTGTTCAAGGAATGGATTAATATTGCTTTCAACTATTCATCAAAGATAATCAGTTGGAAACAACAATACTACCGTTGTTAATATGTTATTAAGCATTGAGTTGAATGATAAATCATAGAGTACATGTAAAACTTATTAGTGTGACACAATAAAAATAAGAAATTATTAATAATATGTTAATTTATTCAATTTGATTCATAATTTGAAATTTTATGGAATACAATATAAAATATCATCAACTATAGTTTGGAATATGATTCATGAAATGTAGTATAAATACCTAAAAATTGTTAAATCACTTCCATTTTCTAAATCATGTCTTGGTCCTCACTCTGACGATGAGATTGAGAGTTGTATTGACTCTGATTCTAGTCTTCATTTTCTTTTCCCTACATACATCTGCTTAACTACATCTCAAGTTCAACATTCATTGTGTCACTATCATTTGTGCTATTGCCACCAATATTTTAAGTGTTGCACAACCCTCTTCTTTCATATATGGACTTCCAAATTGTGAGTTCCCTTTCAAAAGGAAAAATTCAACCATTGTACCTAGTTGCAAACACCCTCAATCAATTTTCCAAATTCTTATCTAGTTTTTTTTCTTATCTTTGATTTCAAAAATCCCAATGCACTAAAAACTCTTTCATCCTCCACCGACCACAATATCATTGTTTGACACAAATCAACAAGTTTGAAATATTCTGATAACAAATCATATAATATTTCACTTTGACCTAAGGTTTCCCAAACCCTTGTTATTGATCTTACTTCCATGGGATTTTCCATGGACTCAACTTGGTCAATCATACTTACTGCAAAACACTTAGCTTGTTCTCTAAGCTTAATTTTATTTATAATTCCTCGTATTTTCTATCCATTGTATTTTTAACTTTTCAAAAAGTGTTTGGACAAGGTAATTATTTTTTTATGAAAATAGTTTGGGTTCCCTCAGTTTCCTGGCATCCAAAATTGAGGATACATAATAGACATGGATTCAAGTATTTCTTCTCGAGGGAATCACTCATAAATGTCTATGGAAAGAGATTTTGCAATAGATTTTAAATTACCACTTATAGATTTAACAATGGTGTTAAAAGATTCCTTTGTAATAGGTACTCCTCTAGTAGAGTGTCTGACCATCGTATAATAGTGTTTGGTATCTCAAATCCACATACAAAGACACATAACTTCTCACTTACATTAATTGTAAATAATTTTCAGGATTATTCAAATACGTAATTAACTACCAGCTTACAAAATTTGGACTTTGAAATGGAAAATATATTAGATTTAGGTATAAACTATTGAGGGTCATGCATATCATTCTATGTAGTTTAGTATATTCATAGATATACATAGTTTTGTCTTAGGATTTCTTCACAAGATTTTTCATTTCATCCAGCATGGGGAGAATACCAACTAAAGTTAAGAGTGTCTCTATATTTCTTAACCTATGTTAGAGGTTAGGAGCTATGTCTACTATGTTGCAATGTTCATACATTACTCCAATCAAGGATCATTATTTAAAAAAAACTCGTTGCATTGGTCCATGCAAGGAGATTCATCTAGTATCAAGATCCTTAAGAAGCTTGTTTCCTCTTATTATTCCCTCATCAAAATTTTAAAATTACACAAAAATTTTACTACTTCAAAAAAAGTATGTGTAGACCTCATGGACTAGATTTTTAACTCTTGATAATATAGGAAACTTGCTTACAATTCTAAATGATAAATTCATTCTATGGGCCCTATAGTGAATGCCAATCATGTATGGTGAACAAGTAGTTTGTAACTTTACGTAAAGAACGCTCTTGTGACCTTGCATTATTGTAGCTCCATCAACTCCTACACACACAAAAAAATTGGCAATTGTCAAGTCATCCATACTTCCAATTTCATTCAAATATTTCTTAACTAGTTGAAATATATTTTGTGATGTTGAACTTTCCTTCATTTTGTGAACACAAAGAAGATGAGGTCGACAAACATGTTGGTGTATAATATACACATGCATACATACCCAAGAAGTATTATCTACTACAATAACTTCATCTAAAGATAATGCAATGAAGTTTGAATCTTTTATTTTCTCTTGTAAATATTGCTTTTCCACCACAATAAGAAAACATTCCTAATCCCATGCAACATTTATTGAATAATGTGCGCTAGGAAAGATAGGAACACCCAAAAAAGATAGTAAATTAAAATAGTTTGGGTAGTTTGTCATAGGATGCCTTCTAGACAAAATATGAAAAACAACACTCATTTGAATAGTTTTTTCTAGTTGTGCTCCTACCATTACCTTTCTAAATTGAGCTTCAATTGAACCTCCATATGCAGCAAGCTTCACCATTCTTTGCATATGCTCATCTTATTCCAAGGCATACTTAACATGAAGAAATTATTCCTTTGATTTACATATTACTATTGATTTTTCCTTTCCATCTATGATTTTTTTTCATAAACTTTACTGATATGATTTTCTATAGTGTCAAGCTTTAGCTACAACTTCTTGTCTCTTTTACATTTCCAACTACAAATCTTACACTTTCATTTTGTTGGAGGTTCATCTTTGTTTGCATTCTCCATTGGTTCAATGAATGGGTACTTTGCCACCCAATCAATCTGAAAATTCATTGTCATATCCCACTCGCGCCCCATTTTTTATTTGGATTTTATTTTCATCTTACTTGCAAAAACATCATCTATGATGCCAAAATTTCCATCCAGGTCAATTAAATCATTCTCTCTATCCTTAGTATCCCTTGGAACATCTTCTATGAATTTTTCATCCTCATTCTCATATTCTTGTGAGGTATTGTGAATGCCTTCTTCATTAATATTTGGTGCAAGAGTTGATGATGTAGCTCCATCTTGATCTAATGGATTAGAAAAATTGTCAATTCCAAAGTAAGATTTTATGGTAACTCTATGTTTTTGGAATTTTGATGGCCTCCCAGTCCCTTCACCACCCTAAGGAGTCTTACCCTTATTGCACTTGTTGCTTGAAATCTTGATCTCTCACTTCGAATAAAAGCTGGAAAAAAATATATTCTTGTTTAAGGACATAGAATATAGATCCCATTCCCTACTCAATATCATCTTTAAGATTGAAGCAATAATGGAAAAGAGATAAAAAATCCTATAACACTATGAGCAATTGATCACTTACCTTTAGGTTTTCACTGACTTTATTCATTAATGCAGGAATGCCTATAGTGGTAAGTTTGTAACTTGCCTATGATCAAGGTTCCAAGTCCAAATTTTGAATCGAGAGCTCACAAGTTCAAAACTAAACAAAATGTGTAAGAACAAATCATATTTTTTATTTTATTTATATCAATCCATATTTGGTGAATTTCGTGAGATTTTTAAATGGTATAGTAAAAATTTGGTGAATCTCACATGATTATACAACAATACATTTAAATGTTGGGTGAATCAAACCTCGATGGAACACATAAGTTGTAATTTTCAAGGTGATTATGGTCCCCTATGATTATCATGGATATTTCCTAGTAATTGGAAAAAATGTGTCCTCAAACGTAATTATTTTTTAATGTTATTGGAAAAATGGGTCCTCATAAGCAATTATTTGTAAATTTTATTGGCGAAATGGGTTCTCACGTGTAGTGAAAATTTAATAATGTTGACAAAATGTGTCCTAATTCATAATGTTATTTTAATGGTATTAACAAATATGTAGGTGATTTAATACACGCTTTCAAGATTCCAGACACAAATATTAATTAGTTCATTTGAAATGCATAGTTTTTTATGGAGAAACTATTAATTACATATGCCTCATAAAATAAATTGATGGCAAATGGTAATGCATTAGATCGATAATTCATAAAATTTGGACAATTTAGCCACCCTATTGGTTGCAATGTATTAGGCAATTTTGACTTGGCTGATATGTACTATTCGCTAATTGGTGAAGATTCACCACTAAAAAAATCCCTGACTGAAACTTTAATAAGAAGTATTTTTCAATTTAAGTTTAATAATTGATTATTATACATATCGACATATTGTCAGTACTTTAGATTGAGACCAGGTGTGTCTAGTCGATGACATTGTGTCATCAGCATTAACTAATTATGCATAAAATAGGAGAGTAGTTACTCCCATGGTTAAGAACTAAAGATTTGAGTAAAAGGTAGTTGCCAAGCTCTAGATGTTATGTGAACGTAATTGGAAAGATCTATTCAGAAAAGTATAACTAGTCAAGTCGTTTACCGACATATTAAGAAAGGATGCGAGTAAGAGGTAGTTTCCTATACTTAGAATGTTGTGAGGATGTAATAGGGTATTTGAGTTAGATGTGTTAAACCTATTTAGTCAAATAATCAACACAAGTGAAGTCATCACTATTGAAAGAGATTCTAATTGAGTCAACTAACCTTTGGGTCAAACCAAAAGTAAAGTTAACCATAGGTCAATAAGATTTCCAAGTTGAGTTAGAGGTGGGTGAACTTACAACACTGATTCCATAGAAAGTGGATAATTATATATATCAAAACTTTAGCCAAAGTGTACAATTTGTTGCTTGCACTTGTTGGTTCACTATGCTCCAATTTTTCATAGCTTTTTAGTAGCGTCATGTATAGTTGGAAGGTATCCATAGTTGTATGGTCATCCTTGTTATGTAGGACAGAACACTAGATACTTAGATGTAAATACTAGAGATCCCTATACTATACTCTTTTTTGAAGGGTAGGGCCACTTCTAGTTAGAAAGGTGTGTAAAGGACTGTCAGTCTATGGTTGGAGGTAAAGCACTTGGGTGATGCTATCCCTCTTGCAGATGACACACTAAAAATTGTGAAATAGAAGTGCAATCCAGATAAGGATACCTTGACCTTCTTCTTTTGTAAATTATGAAAATGTTAATATGATCATGAAATTTATTTATAAATTGTATTTGAAAAGATTAGTTTCATTTACATGAAGTTTAGTTATGATTATGTAAATTTTATATGAAGTTCTTTATGCAGGAAACTTTGAATTATTCACTTCATGAGTTAAAACTTAGGTGAAAACTATAGAGTAAGGAATGGGTATGTTACATGTGGTATTAGAGCAATCGAGTTCAACACTTGGACCTATGCGATCATTATGTAAGTTTTTCCTCAAACATTATCAGTAGCTAATGTTTTAAATGTTATTATGCTAGAATGGTGAGAAAAAGAAGAATAAGGAAAGCATCAAGGAAGTTAATTTCTCGAAACTTCTCTAATCTTAAGACTAAGAACGAATTGTCCCCAGAGGTCAAACTTCTTAACAATTTTAACTACACATAAGGTGCTTGGTTGGTTGACTCTAAGACATTGGTTGATGTACTCAAGCATATCGAGCTAGAGAAGAAGTAGCGAGATATAGCAATTGTGAAGGCCATTGATCCTATCTCTGTGGTCAAACCAATCAAACCATCAAATCATAGGGAGATGCCCTTTGGTTGTAGAAGGAATGCACCTGTGATTAGTAAGAAGGTTGTGGATGAGTACATGTGAGTACATGCACCCTCCAAGATTTATTTAGCTGACTCTAAGGGTGAGGAAGAAACCGAGGAGATCCCTCTTCTAATTGCAACTTGTAGTTGTAAAGAGTCAAAGTTCATGTATTAAATAAGGATATTATGTAAATTACTAATTATATAATAAATTTTCTATTTAATTAAGTTGAACAAATGAATATGAATAATTTCTATTGATGCAAATGATAAATTAGAGGAGATAATTGTGAGCATAAATAGAAAACTTAAGGATAAGTAAAAATTTAACATGATTCGAATAAAAACAAACTATGGAGGTAGCCAGGAGGTAGGACAACCTTCTCACAATCCCAATTAAAAACTAGATTAAATCATAGCAATGGAATTAAAACAAGAGTGAGAGTTGATACCTTAGAGTAAATGTTAGAGGCTAGAGTGGGTTAGAAAGGGAAACAACTCACAAAGGTGAAGATGAAAACTAACATGAGCACACCACCCAAAGTGGGCATGGATAATTCAAAGTCAAGACTTGTTAATGAGGAGATAAATCAACTAACTCATGAAGTATCTAAGTTTATGAGTGATAGCAACCAGGGGAGGTCCTGCAACACACTCAACACAATATCAAACAACAACAACAATTTCTAAATCACAATCTCTCAAAAATCTCTTTATCTCATAAAATTCACTCAATTCCTTGTAGCATTGGAAACTGACTCAATCAGGTATAACTTCTCAATGAGATTCTTTCAAACCAATACTTGAACCTTTTCAAGGACCCATTATGGAACAAAATATCCTATCAACAAACCACCATCGGTTACTTTGCAACAATTTGTCCAAAACCTGATTTCTACGCCAACTAGGCCTCAAATTAGGCCTCTTTTACAAAGGACCTTGTCTTAAAACTTGTCCAAAACCTCCAAAATCATGTGGGAATAAATTTTCAGGTGTTCAAACCATAGAATACACAATTTTTTTGTAGAAACTCTTACTCCCAAGAGCCACAACAAGAAACCCTCTTTATTTACCTAAAACCTAGGGTTTTATTAAAAATCACATCACTAGGCTTCACACAGCCTTGAAACCACTTCAAACAGGACCTAATAGATTTGCACAAACTCAATCTATCATAATAATGCTGCCCCAAACAATTTCTCACTTTACCATATCAAAACCTCTCTTTTTCACTTGGAAAACACAAGTTTCCACCCTAGGGTTTCATGCCCAACACACTTTTAGGCCTCCCCTGCACTCAAACACCATTTCCTCACTTAAATACTAATTTTGCAGACCCATTCCTCAAGTTATAGTGGTCACAGTATGAGGAATGGGTCAATTTTCCATTTTAGTGACTTACAAAACCTTAAATTTGTCAGTTCAGACCAGTCTTGGAAAATTAACTATAAAATGCACCAAATTTAATGGAACACCTTCAAAGTGGATTAAAATGAAAGATACAATAGTCTACTATGCAATACCAAATCAATTTGAATCAATGAGGTGATGTACAGGCCGTACAGTCATTGCAAACTCAGAAAATACAGAAAAAGTGGAGAAAACTGAGTATTATTGATGTTTCAATCTTCAAAAGTGCTTTAACAACCTCTTCATAGAGTTCTTCATGATATTTAATATTTTTACCACCAAAAAAAAACTGTTCTAACTTCCTCAAATGACCATTCAAATCCTAGTGACTGTTGGTCTTCTAAACTTTCCCTTTTTACAACTTTTCAAATTTGCATTTTTTGCACAAACAACAATTTTAAAATATTTTTGCACTTTTTGAAGTCTAAATCACCTAAACACCTATTGACCACACAAACATGACCTCATACATTAATAAATGGTCTAATTGACCTTATTTTAGTGCATATTAACTAAAATCCTAAAGCTTACTCTTCAATAACCTAAACTAACAAAAATCTTTCAATGGTGCCCCTGCACCAATGAGGAAGATGAAGCCACCAAGAATTATAGATAAAATTTCTTATAAAAGTTGTTTTCAAGGGAAAAAATTGGTTATTAAAGTATTCTAACTAGACAAGAGCTCAAGTAGAGTAGTTTTTGGTTGAAGCTAAGATTGAACTTCCAAGCTTCTCAACGAGCATAAATCTATAAGTAACCTTTAAGATCTTTTGATGTCATTCTTAGGATAAATCAGTTATGGAGGAGAGTGTGTTGTCAAAAAAGAAGAATAATTAGACAAACTTGGAAAAATAAAAACGTATTTGCAAGGTACACCTAGAGAGGGTAAGTTAAGGCAAGTAATAGTCGTTCAGCTATAGAAGGTCAAGCAAGAAGAATGTCAACTCCATGTAGTCAAAATGGAGAAAATAGATTATTACAAAGAGTTCATCTTTAAAATGATTTAAATGTATTACGAGTCCCAAAAACACCAAGGAGGGGAAGAAGAGGAGTATATGGATCAAGAAAAGATCAGATACATTTAAGTTCCCTACTCAATGGGGTTTTAATGATGTATTTCTAGAAAAATTTCTTGGATTGCTTCTTAAGAAAAAATTTGACCTCTCCATAGACATAGTTCTTAGATCAAAATATTATATCCAAATTTTCTTATTGAATGACCACAACAAATTTTTTGGAGATGAAGGCTTAGATGTAGGAGCTGTTAGAAAAATATTTGAATGGTCAAGAAAAAATCATAGGCCTTTGACCAAATAAAAGAGAAGTAACTACAACACCAATTATATAAGTTCCTTACATGGAAGGCCAATTTTTGGTTATCATTGATGCCTTGGGAAAAGTTTAAGAAGGATGCTTATGCAAGAAGGGCAAGTTATTACCTATGGGTCTAGGAAATTTCAAAGGAATATGAACAAAACTATGCCCCACATGATTTTGAGCTAGCAGTAATTTTTCATGCTTGGTAACTATGGAGGTGTTATTTGTTTGGACAATTTTTGAAGTTGAAAATAGACCATCATGGTCTAAATTATTTTATTATCCAACCAAATTTGAATGCTCATCAAAGGAGATAGCTTGAGTCAAGATTTTGAAATCAATTATACAAAGGGAAAGGAAAACTGAGTTGCAAATGCCCTGAGTCGAAGGAGAGAAATCTCCTCGATGATATCTATACATTTTAATTTCAAGAATAAAGTGTTGCAAAAGTCAAACAATTTCTCATGGACAATCCTCAGGACATGTGGTACAATGGGTTCCATTTTGAACCAAATGAACTGCTAAGATTTAGAGGAAGGATGTATGTACTAGATTCTGAGGAGTTAAGGAATATAGTGTGGAAGGAAGTTCATTCTACACCATATTAGAGACATCTTGGAATGACCAAGCTATTGGCTAATGTGAAACCACTATATTTTTGGAAAGGAATGAAGAGAGATGCTACAAGGTTTGTAGCAAGTTGTCTAGAGTGCTAGAGGGTGAAGGAAAAACGTCATCATCCAACAAGACTTTTATATCCTAATGAAGTTCCAAAGAGGAAGTGGTAAATCATTTTTTTTTTACAAGTCATTCCTATGTCAAAGATTTGGCATAATGCTATTTTGATAGTGGTGATAGGCTCACCAAGGTATTCTAGTTCATACCGAGAAATTTGATAGGTAGGGCACCATTCTTACCTCTCAAATTCATGCAAGAAGTGTTTAGGTTGCATGGTGTTCATAAGAAGATTGTCTCATATAGGGACACACATGTAACATTAAGGTTTTTGCAAGTCATATCACCTCATTGGAAATACAATTGAAGGTAAGCTCAACTTATCACCATGAGATAGATAGTTAGACGAAAAAGGTAAACCAAGTTTTGGTGGATTTGTATAATTTTATTATTATAATAATTTCTATCATACTGTGATAAAGTTAGATCCATTTGAAACATTATATGGAAGGAAGTTCCAAATTCCTAGGTGATCCCACAATATTGGTTTACAATTTTTGGCCAAATTGGACATTGAACTAAATTTTTTTAACTAAATATTCACTTTCGGGCACCTATAGCGGCTAAACTGTCAGGAATTTGAAGATGATGAAAACTAGTCATTGTGACATTTTGTCTATAGATTCTAAATATATTTTTTCAAAAATTTTGGAATCAGATTGTACTTCTTTTTCCATCTCCTTCAAAAACTAGTTTTTAACAGTAAACACCATTTTCAAAGTTAGCATTTCATTGAATATTTTTTTCTTAATTAATTTTGAAAGTCAAACCAGTTACAATTTAGACATGATTCACTGGAGCTAAAGCATAATTTTTTTTGTATGTATCGAAATTCAATTTTTTTATGGTTGGATCAATGATATCAATATCTAGTGCACTGATGTTCTTCAATTTTTTTTGATAATCTGCTATTTTTCCACATGTGCAGAACAAAGAGCTTGATTTTTAGTGAAAACCTATGTTTAATCAAACTAAAAAATAAAATACATAATAAAACCAAAACATATTAAAATTATATTCAATGGATAGTGTTGGATCCTAAACTTTCATGCAAATTTTAGGTTCCCATGTGAAAAATTTGATTGCAGCACTTAGAAGTACAATTGAAAAATCTACTCAAAAGGTCCACTTTAAAAAATCATAATTTGAAGCCAAAGCAATTCCATGCAAAACCGCCTTGCAAACATGTTTATCTGACATATATGAGTTTGCACACCCATTTTCAACTTTGTACGATCAATTTTAACAAGGTTTCAAAAGACCAAGTTAAAGGGTTATGCGAAGGTTGGTTGTCTACACACAATATAATCTATTAAAGTGAGCAAATTTGAAGGATAATATTAAGCAAATGAAAGGGTTTCATGAAAAACCAATTGGTGCTCTTGATTCTACCCATCTCAATATGCATCCATGTCAATTTTTAGATCTTCAGGACATCGTTTGGTATTTTTCCAAAATCGAATCCAAATGGGTTTTACTCAGTTTAAAGACCACTTCTAGAATGCTGCAAAAAAGGTCAACTTTGATGTTTGATATTTTGTAAAGGAAGAAGGTTGAAGAAAAACCCTTTTTCCTACTTGTTCATGTGACTTAAATGAGATAATCTCCAAAGTTATAGCCTCCCAAAATCAAGTTTAATGTTTCTTCAAAATGGTAAATTGATGGGTTTCAATTGACTTTTGACAAAGCAGTTTGCAGAAAATGCCAAGTAAGCAACTTTGAGTGTTCATAGTTTTCAATCCTGATCAATTCATGCAAGTTCGTCCTGCAACCACACTCCCCTACCATCAATTAACATATTGGTGAAATTTCATGGCTTTTGAAGATCATTTGATTAGTTCTATAAGGCAGTTTTGGAGGCTACTTGAGTTATTTTAATCACAAAGCAAAGTATCAGGAAGCAAAGTTTGATAACTCCTTGTTCCAGTTATGATACATTTCAGATTATGGATGGAATAATTATAAGAGATAAGATGTCACCTGAAAATGTAGAATTGAAACAACTTATAGGAGATTATTGGGCATGTTTACACAAAGTGTTTTAAATAAAAGAGAGGTTGATAAAGCATAAAACTTGAGTTGAAGGTTGAAGGAAAATATGCCAAATTCTGAGGTAATTTGTAAATTCAAATGATTTCCTTTGAAGATAGAAAACCCAAGGGAAGATTCTTGGTGTCTTCATTTTTCAAGGTTCAGAGTAGTGTAGAAAGTGAGAAAGAAGAATTTGATTCTTAACTCTAAGGCTATTATATCTGCCATTTCTCCAAATGATGTGGATTTTTTTCCTAGGATAATTTATATGCTTGATAAAGCAATCAATAAAACACATTATATGAGAAAATATGTCACATTGATGAGGCATCTACTATGGATTTTCTTGTATCAAGAATACAAATCTTCAAATGGACTTCCAGGATCGCGACAGCCAACTTCATGACCCAAGCTTAGAGAAGGTTGTGCATCTTTTCCTTGAACTTGTTCTTCTTTCCCTGTAAAGAGATTCGTGCTTTACAGATTATTGGAGTTTTGCATACCAACCATTAGATGTCATACTTTCCCATGACAGTCGTCATATTGTTGTGCTGCTCGAATATGTGCGCTATGATATACTACCTGAAATTCAACAGTTCTCCATTAAAATAATGAATATTCTCAGCGGCCATATGGTTCAACTTATATCTATCATTATGAAGACATATGTTGTGGGAAACTTAATCGAAGATTATGCAAACTGCCTAACAGAATGCCTCAAAGTTATGTCATCTCATCGAATGGAATGATTTCTGATTGCACATAGAATGAAGGTTTTAGATACTTTCAAGAAAAGTGAGATTGTATCATGTCTTTCGATGCACAATAATGGAAAGAAGGAAAATGTTTCAGATTAGCACAATCCAGATCGAGGAGGGTATTTTGAGAGGATATGTCGTTCAGTAGTTTGAAGGCATGTATGTACTTGTTACAGAAGATTAATGGTGAAAATGGTGAACATTTAGCCATTTAAAAGAGGGGAAAACATGATGCCATTTGAAACAGTGAGGTGGTTACTACAAAAAAAAAATAGTAGTAGCATGAAGAGGAAGGAAGCTTTTATAATCAATATACTCCAAAAGTTCTGAGTGAGCACTTTCGTAAGAAAGAAGTACATCCAATTTTTTTATGTAATGCCCCGTCTTAATAACCTAAGAATGTTGCAAAAGTGATATAAAGGTGTAATAATTTTTTTTTTAAAAAGTTTAATTATAAGTTAATTAATTGCATACATTCTTAGGTTAAACGACGTTACACTACTTTGAGTATTCCATAAGCAACTTAAGTATTTCGCATTGCACATATTAAATCATAACATAAAGTAAACATTGCTTAATAATAAAATTTCCATTCAAGATATATTAAAGTACAAACATGTTTCCATACATTGCATTGATATGATATTACAATACTCATCCATCTGATGAGGTAGTTCAAATAATAGTTACAATTTTACAAATGATCACCTCTTATACTTTTGAGGGATGTTTTCAATTACAAGTTTACAATATACAATGATGAAGGTACAAAAGAAATCCATGTGCGAGCTCTCCATCCATGAAGCTCTCAATGCTACGACCAAACTGGGGACCCAACGGAGTAAGGTGCACGTTCCACCCAACCATGTGGTACCCGTAGGTCCACCCCCCGTGCTAGGAGATAGTAATAAGGTTACCTAGACCTAATCTACTAACCCTAGACACTAGTACAAACAAACTATTGGTTACATTGCTTCCAGATTTTGACAATTGATTGAAACACAAACTCAAGGTTTAACTATTATTCTAGGTGGAGTGTCGTCACAACGATGCAATGGTTACCCTGGTGTTTCTTCCTAGGTTCCGGCCCCCAAACCTTGGGTTACCCTGGTAACCTCTTACAAAACCCGGCCCCTATTGCATACTGTTGTGGAATCGAATGCCTCTTAAGGAAACGAGACACCGATTTGCCATTCCAGGCCTTCTCAACTTATTCTCATGACTGTAGAAGCTCAAGAGTCATAAGTGAGGCAAAAACATCTTGTTAAATGTTTTAAACTATCTAATGTGTACTTTAATTTTCACTGAGTTACTAACTATTTGTAAGTTACCCTGACACCACTTTGTGTGTCGGCCCTTACAGATAGCCACTCCCCTAAACATAACAAGGGTTTCTAAGTTTCCATGACTAGGGTTTACCAGGTGCACAAATTACGTCTCACAATGACAAATAAACCTTAACAATATCAGACACCAAGTTTAACTTTTGCACAACCCAAGTCAATTTAAAAAAAAATACATTGAACGATTATCACCCTTTTACATAACTCATTCTGGAAGGCTTACTCTACAAAAATTTTCCCAAATTTTGCCCAAAATAACACAATAATAATAAGTCAAGAACAACAATTGTCTATAATTCGGATATTCTAAATCCATTCAACAATAGAGAGAGAAAGAATGAAACAATTCAACTAAAAATTAAGTTTATTCTCCCCATTTAGTTTAAAAATAAAATCTCTAATTGATTTAACTTACAAAAAAAAAAATATCACATTTTAAATTAAATCAAATACATATATAAATATATCCTTTTAAATTAAATTTGTAATAACAAACTAACCTTTTAAAATATTCATATTAAATTTACTAAATAAATTATTTATTTATTTATGTAAATCATATATAATATATATAATAATATTATATATTATATATAATATATTATAATATATATATATATATATATTATAAATATATTATATATAACATATATATTAAATATATATGTATATTATGAATACAGAACGAAATTAAAATTAAAATTCCAAACTTCATAACTGAATAATTCGCTTTAACCCAAAATTCATAACACATAATATATAATGCAAAAGTTTTAAAACAAAACTTTAAATTGAAGTTCTATTACAGGTAGGGCACGCGGCCCCTGCCGCAGCCCTCATAAGGGAGAACGCAACGGTTGGGGAAGCCGCGACCTCCCTGTGGGGAGGACGCGGCCCCCTGGCTGGGCTGCGCCCTCACTAAAACAGAATGGGGAGGGTTCGGCCCTCCCCAAATCACTTCTAAATTTATTTATTTTTTAAATATTCGCCGGCGACGGCGAAATACAAAACGCAAATTTATTACATATATATATTTTTTTTAAAAACAATACACACGGATTTATTTTTCATGGATTTCGCCAGCGGAAATATTCCGTACGACGGATTCAAAGGTGAAATATCAGAATTTAAAATATAAATTTTAATAAACATTTTGTATAATATATATATATAATTCTGGGTTTTCACAGGGAAAATTTTAAAAGAAAAGTTCCTTCAAAATTCAATGAAATTCCTACAGAATTTTCTTCAGTAATTCTGGAAGATTTACTGTGATTTAAACAAACACTTTTTCTCAAAATTTCTTATAGTAAAATTGGAAAATTAATTCATTTATCTATTTATTTCCCAAAGAAATTTTCAATCAATACACAGCAGAATTCTTCACTAAAAATATCATTCAATCTTTCACAATTTCACAGAGATTTTCTTTCAGAGTTTTCCCTAATCTTGTTTTCTTGAAATTCATATAGTTAACAGAAAGTTTTTACAAAAGAATCAAAGAAAAACAAGAATAATAACCAGAGAAATACCTGAATTCCAAAGCTCACTGGTGAAGAAATTCTTGTAGCTTCTCTTGCCTGTAGGTTCCAATTCCTTCCCGCAAAGCCAAATCCAAAATAACCAACCACCAAGATTCTTTGGAGGATCTTCCAATTCCAAAATCAACCAAAATAAAATAACAACTTCTAAGAAGATTTCAAGAAAATTCACAGTAAAAGGATTTTTTTTTAACAAGTGCCCTGATAATTTCCCCATGAGGAAATTGAATAGCCTCTGTCAATTTTCCCGAGATCCACAATAACCTCCCTCAAATTTTTCAACAACCCCCAATGTAATTATGGCACTCACACACATGTCGAGAAGTTGTTGAGAAAATATCTTCTCCACTTCTCAGCAATTTTTCCATTCAAAAATTTGCATGATATTTCAATTTTATTAAATTTAAAATTTGAAAATCAATTTTCCAATTGCATGCAAATAATTTATTTATTTTATTTTAAATACTAAAAAATCAATTTCCATCACAATTTAAATTCACATGCATTTTATTTTATTTTCTAATTCACATGCATATTCTATTTTATTCTATTTATTTTTAATTCTTTTAAATACAATATAATTTACACACTTAATATTTTAACTTAATTAATTAATTAATTTAATTAAAATAGTTAAATCTTTTTAAGACCAACTATTTAACTAAATAAGCTAACTAATGTATTAAATTATCAAGTAAGTAAATTTCAATCATATTTAAATTTTAATTAAATAACAATAATTAAAACACAATAACTAACATTAAAATTAACCAATATTTACCTTTTTCAAAATGTTTTAACCAAACAGAAAATACAAGACAAACCTATGACTCAAAACTGAAAACTGACAATGTACTAAGACTAAGGTTAAAGACTGGACCAGGATAAACCTAACTACTATCTCCCGTTCAACATTTTCGTTGAGTCTTGACACGCTCAGACCTGATTACACAGGTGGAGTCGGTGTCATGTACCTGCAAATCCTGCAACCAAACAAATAACGTGCATACATGTATATATATATAAAGCATTAAACAGGCACACCGTGCGGAGAAAATCACAGATATCGCAGGGCACTCGCAAGCGAGTGATACGATTTTGTTCTCCACACCAATACACTCACAGCAAACTGACAAAATAAATGTTGTTAGTCCATCATAAGCATGTGCATATCCATAAACAACTGAAAATAAACATCTACACTAAATCATATCGTGTCTGAAAACAATAATCATCAAACAAGTAACATCATGTCACAGAATAATCCACCATCGCTCAAAACCAGCGATCAAAGTATCCAACAAAACATCATAGGTCTAACAATATGAAAAAGTATCAACAGAAAGCATAAGCATAAACGGAGGGGTACTACATTTTATCCCCAGAGGCATTGATTGCCCTTTCGGCCTTATGAGAGTTCCTTTTAATATTGTTGTCGAACCAATAGAGGGTTGTGCCCCAATGCGGAATGAGGATGTAAAGCTCATTGTTTTGGGCGAATCTATATCCTTGCACAAGATGGATTTTTTACCTTCAACATCGCATGGAACATATACAGTCAACTACATGAGCAAGTAATAATAATAAAGGATGTACATTTGATATCAGGGTAAGGACAAATGAGTAAGATGCCTATGTAAAGGCGCTTGAGATTGAGCATTATAGTAGAGACTTGCAAATTGGAAACATTGATTAAATTCATAAGCTACAAAATATTCAAATGCCAAAGCAAAACCCTAAATTCATCAGAGATACGTGAATAGTCGAAGTGGTTTCCTCGAGTCTTTTTGATTGTGAAGGTTACACCGATGAGGATATCAGGGAAAGTCTCACCCACAACCTGACAATAGAAGCATGTATCCCATCGAAGAGACATTCATTCATTGGTAGGAGAACATTCAAAGTCACTCCAATACTCTGATACACGGGAATAACATATTATTGGAGTTTTCATTCAATAAAATGCAATATGAGAGGGAAGAAATAAAACAAAGTGGGATTTATTGAGATAATGATAAAACATGAGTGATAAAGCTTTACACTCAATGGTGTACAATACAATTACATTTTCATCTAGAGGTTAAACATTTTCATTGGGAAATTGAAAGAGAAAATAAATGGTAAAATGGGTAATTACATTTTCATCGAAGTGATTCCCACATATCGGAGGGAGTGGTAAAAATATAAACATCAACAGGAGATGGCACATTGGTGGGAGTTATTTTGAAACTCTCGATGGAGTAAAGTTACACCGATGGAGACTATATCAGAAAGAATCTTTAGTATCGGGTTGAATATATTTAAGGGATCCTCGATGAAATAAAGTTATGAAATATAAAGGATGGAAGAAATGTTATCAAAATGTGCAATAATATTTTTGAAAAATAAGATTTTTGTCAAAGATGTAGGAGTGTTTGCATTGGGGGATAAAAATAATTTTATGAAAGAGTTAACCAATTAGGTAATTATTTTACCTAAAGGATATTTTCATGTGAAAGGGCAAATGAATCAATTTTCACCAGAGGGTTATAAAAGGAATAATTATTTTTACCTAAAAAGCATATTGAAGATACGTACATGTAAAAGGTGAAGTAAAAAATTTCAGCAAAGGAAGATTACTCTTGAGTTAAATTTCATGGAGATAATGAAGATTAAAATATTAATTTGCCAAAGGAAATTAATTAAATATTTTTTGTCGAAAAAGAGGAATACTAAAGAGATGCATCGAACAAATGTGATGGGTCATAACCCTAAAATAATGTATATATGCCAAATGAAATCAAAGGAAAGAATTATCATTAGAATTAGGAGTTAGGTAGGAGATATAGAAGAAATACTTTCAGAATTTTTATCATATAAAATTTACTGTATGGACCATGGTGTGTGCATAAATTTTTACTAAAATCAATGGAAGATCTTTAATTTTGTGGTTCAACATTGGTGTCAATTGTTTGTTAATACAAAAGAAATTATTTGGTTGTCTCCACATTGTTGCTTCTCTATTATTTGAAGTTGCATATCCAAGTTGTTATTTCAATTTCATCAAAACACATTTGTTGTTGTTATGTAGTCAAGTTGATTGTTTTCTGTCAAAGAATTAAAAATCGTTTAATTGATTACAGTAACTTGGGGGTAACAATTGGATCAATAACAAGAGTTAGGTAATTGATAAGGTTGTCGTACTATCTCCAACTTGATTTTGTCTTGTTATTCAAATTGAGGAAATTTTTCATTTGTCAATACACATTTGTTGTCATTGTGTGGTTCTATTAATTGGTTCCTTCAAGGAAGGATTAAAATCCTTTTAACAAATCACAATAACTTGATAGGGTCAATTGGATCGATAAGAAGAGTTTGTCTGTCACATTCTTGCACATTTATACAAGGTATAAATAAACTTAAGTGCCAAACAATTATAATTGTAACCAACATCAACCACCTATTATAGAACTTCATTGACTCCACATACCCAATAAAGCACTAGTCCATCTCATTCATATGTCACTTATCCAATTTCACATTTACAAATTACCAATTGTCACATTAGAAGTAGATTAGTTATCAAGCCTTCATCTATCCCACACTCTTTGCTATTGTGGATAGATCCATCAATTCAACCAAATCATACATTCCTCTAACTTGCTCCATTATAAAGGCCTACTCGCCTAGGTCTAGTAGAACCTGAAGTGCAGGGAGTCATCAACTGAATAGGTTATCTCCATACATTGGTTCAAAAATGTTGTAAATATGATCATAGAGCCTAGCATCCTCTTAGGATTTGTAACCTACATTTTTGAGATCCAACAGATAGCTCGTTCTGAGGACTAACATCATCTAGTTGGATCTGTGAAGTCTCCTCCATTGTAATCCTTGTTGGAGTTAAAATGACACTGAGAGGGGAGAGTGAATCAGTGTTATAATAGATTTGACCAATTTTCACAAATTCAAAAAACTATAGCACTGATATGATCTCAATATACTTTGATTAATGCATTCATGAGTTGAATGTAATCATTCATAAACAAAATTGAGAAAGATAATACCCAAACAGAGAACTGAAATAATCAACAACACAGTAAAGCAAAGGGAACTCAGAAGAACAAGAAGACTCCAGATTTTACCGAGTGGAAAACCCTCCTGGGGTATAAAAACCACTCCCTAAATGCCTTCCTGGTTTAATCTTTTAAACAAAAGTTCACAATGCCTTCTAGGCTGATTTTTGAGCACCCACTCAAGGAGCACTAGCCCCTCATTTTGAGACACCCATCTCAAGGAGTACCAACCCCTCAAATTATGTTTTGAACAATAATAGTGACTCAGAGGATTTCTCTATTTTCAGTTAAGCACATATCTTTCTATAGAGTTCATTCATACATTTCCATACAGACAAGGAATGATACTCTCAGAATTACAAAATCAACAACCCTTACTGTTTTCAACATAGGTATTTAATTACATATTCAAGTATGTCGGTTGTGAAGAAATCTTCAAAAACGTTTTTCACCCGATCTTCAAATTCTCTTGCTGATTTTTGAATATAAAACTGAATATTGACAGACTGTCGATGAAGATTAAAAATCAATAGTAACACTTATCCAGAGAGCTGCAAATCATCCTATTTAAAACAAAAACGCAACTGCTCAAAGAGGAAACTCAATGAATATGCAGTCATGTAACGGTTCTGAGATTCGATTCAATCAATGATGTTAGCCTGCAACTGTATTTTGAAGTTTCCATAAATGGCCATAGAGTTTGAGATTTCGTTAACAATTCACTGAGACACAAGAGTCTTTCTCATCAATGTTCTTTTGTTTCGTTCACAGTCGCCGTGACTTATCACTTTCGGGGAGACCTCTTGTAGAGCACACTAAGTCACACAGACAACCCTTTTTACTCTTGAGAGTTGCTGTAACCTTCAACTTTCGAGAAGACGTTTCATAGATAAGACTTCATTTTGTCGAGATCTCCTGAGATCAACCTTGTCGATGTGACAATTCAACACTTATGCCGAAGGCAACTTCATCGCCGTCAGTCATCTCTCTGTTTGTCGCTGTGACATTTCAATACCTATGCCGAGGGCCTTGGTCATTTCCAAGTCGCCAAAACAATACAAGGTCGGGGAGACACTATATAGACTGTTCCTTATTTTTCTGAAACACCCCGAGCTCACCCTAGATCGCCAAGATAGTATCGATCTCACACCGATGAGCCTTTGAAAGAAAACCCCTTATGTGATGTCGTTGCAACATAATAGTTCTTTCGCCGAAGCACCCTTCTGTCTTATGAGGGTCGCTATAACATACCGACATCGAGGAGACCTCTTGTAGATCATTTCAGTCATACCAAACCACCCCGAATTCACACCTGTTCCCTGAGACTTCCAAAAAGTCTGGCCGAAGTGAATCCCATATGTGATGTCGGTGAGACAAGGCCACTTCGTCGAGACCTATTCCAAAAAACCTGACTCTTGCCAATGTGCATCCATCCACCATCGGTCGGTGAGACAAAAGTGAACTCATGCCGAAAGACACCATTCATTAAACACCGTCGCCGAGACATCTTGAGTTTGGCAAGACGTTAGCCCGACCATCTGACTCACGCCGACGAACCGTTCCATGTGTACAAGTAGGGGAGACATACAAAACTCGGTGAGACACCACCCCGATAGCCACAACCTTTGCCAATAAGATCATCCTTAGTCGCTGAAACCATGTGAATGTCTCGCCGATAGAAATCCACATGTACAAGTCGGGGAAACAATATGTCTTCGCTAAGACCTTAGCCCGACGGCCAAACACATGCCGATATATAACACATTTCTGTCGCTGAAACAAAAGAGAAGTCTTGCCGACAATAGCCTGTTAGATAAATTCAATCGCCATGACAACTGAAATGTCTTGTCAATAGGCAACTCAGACATTTCAAAGTGTATCGGGGAGACTCTGCCATTCTCACCCCGATATGAATAAGCCCGAAAGAGAAACATCCAAAACCTGTGAAGTGCAAGGAGAACCATCCTGAGCCATATTATCAATGAGAACAAACTGAAAGAGATTTTGTCATCAAGGACAAACTGTAAACACAACTAAGATTCAACAATCCTCAACCCAAGCCTCAAAAGGAATTTTTTTGTAGAAATATGGTGCAAGAGATGGAGAAGGGGGAAAAGGGGGGTTTGCTCGAACTCCCCTTTGAGTGAACCCCCCTTGACCCTTTGAGCGAAGGTGGGTTCACTCGAAGGGGAGTTCTAGCAAACCCCCCTTTTTTCAAAATTTCCCTTTGTCTTCCATTTAAAAATGCGCCTAAAGGTGGATCCTCTCATTTAATAGGGTTCACTCGAAGGGGGGTTCAAGCGAACCCATTAAGGGTCCATATGAACCCCCAGTTTGTGCAAACCCCTAAAAACTATTTTTTTTTCAAGGGAGCATTTTTGCAATTTTCCTTCCTCAACAGAATTGTAAACTAGTATTGTGGGATCACCCTCCTATAAGCTAGGTTAAGCTAGAAAATAGGATTAGTCTTAGTCTGGAAATGTTGTCATAAATAGAAGAGTAGATGAGATTGATCAAGAAGAGAAATAAGTAGAGAAGAATGTGTTGAAAGTATGAGTAGTTGGTGTTGTCAATTATGCAACAAGCTTGGGGGAGATTTTTGTAGTCTTATGTTTGTGTTGTTATTGATGACTGGTTGTGTTGATGCTTTGATTGGTTGCATTATGTTGTCATTAGTAAGTGCTACTAGTGTCAACCTCTAGTGTTTCTTTGATAAGCTTTTATGGATGTATGGTTGAATTACAGTGGTGATGATGAAGTGTTGAAGATGATGAGTATGTCTTTGGTGCTTGGTTTCCAAGTGTTTTTGAGAAAATTTGAATAAAAGAGGAAAATAGTGTGTTGCAAAGGTGATCTAATCTACAGTGTGGTGTTCTAGTTTTGGTTCGTATTTCTTCTATCTTGAAGATCTACTTATGCAGTTCAGATATGTTAGTCAGAGGTGTTCAAATGTTCTATATCTAGAATTTTTTGTTCTAGATCATTGTGTAGAAGTTGTGTTCACTAGTGTGTGAACTATATGTTGCAGTGGTTTTTGGGAGAAATGGTTTTCCTTTTCATTTCTCTCCAGTTTGGTTTCTGTTTGTGCGGTTCTGGAAGTGTGTTGATAATGATAATATCTACTTAAAGTCAATTTTTTGTAGTTTTGTGCTTCAGAAGCTGGTTTCTTGGGTTACAATGTATGAAAGCTTGTCTAAGTGTACAAGGTGTATACATTCTTTAGGTGAAAGTTGTTGTGAATGAATTTTTTTGATTTCAAGGTGTTTATGGAATATTCCAGATTGTATTCAAGTGTTGTATGTTTCCCATGAGTTATCTTTTGATTTGAGGAAGTGTGTACTTAAATGTTAATGGTGTTTACACTGGTTCAACCAACCCTAGGTGTTTACACTAATTATGGATTTGCTTCGGTAATTGTGGAAGTGTGGTGTGGCATATATGTATGATTTGGGTCTAAGTTAAGATGAGGAGTGGTTCACTTTCATTCCTTTCCACCACGAGAATTCTTAGTGCTTACCTAATTTAAATTTGCATGGTTGAGGTGCATAGTCAACCTTGGAGAATGTTTTCAAGGTTGAAGAAGGTATAAATAAGTGATGAATTGATGGAGAATCATATTGTGAAGTGTGTGATGCAAATTGCAGAGCTGTGAAGTGCAGTGCGAGCTTAATGTGCTAGATCATTGGAAGCAGTGATTAGAATGTGTATACAATCTTTAGAGAGACTACAAATGTGTTGGTGATGTTGTGGCAGATCTTCTCTGTTGCATTGAGATGGATTTATCACTATAACATTCTTATTTCTTCTTTTCTATAATCTGGTAGTGAGCCTTTGGCAATGAGCCCTTTTTTTTGGGGGTAGTGAGCCCTTTGGTAGTGATCCTATTGTATTCGGTGTTGTAATTAGTTTATATTATGAGCTAATCTTCACCTTAGTTTTTCCCTTCTTAGTTTTTCCATGTAAATATGGTGTTATATTGTGCATGGTGTTGTTTTTTAGTTTTTTGTTATTTGCTTTCATGCTAAATCATTCTAACAGAATAAGGGTTAATTTAGTTGATGTGGATCTGAATGTTTATGGGGATTGAAGTTTTAATCACTAGTACAAAAACAACAATATATAACTAAATAAACTACTAAAAATTTCATAAAAGTGACTAATTTTGGTCATGTGACCATTAGTAGTTTATTGCCGGTCATTTATAACATGACCAAATTTATGACTAAACTATTTTAGTCATTTATTTAATCATTGAATTATTCATTGAGTTAGTCATTAATTTGGTCATTGATTTAGTTATTGATTTAGTCATTGATTTAGTCATTAATTTAGTCATTGATTAATGTTAACTGGTCATTTATTTAGTCATGGTAGTGATTTATTTAGTCATATATTTAGTCATTAATTTAGTCATATATTTAGTCATATATTTAGTCATATATTTAGTCATTAATTTAGTTATATATTTAGTCATATATTTATTCATTAATTTAGTCATTTTTATTTACTTGTTTCCATTAATTAGTAGTAAATATAGTCATGAAATAAATAATTTATTAAATACCATAACTTTTATAATGTAGAACTAACATAATATTAAACTTGAACTAAAACATAAAAGCAAATAAAAATATTACATATACGAACAAGCTACAAAATGCTAGAATTAAAAGATTGATTCAACAACATGATAAATAAAGGTAATCTGCAATAAAAAAAATTAACACATATATATATATATAGGTATAAGATGTCAAAGTTGTTTAAGAGTTTCCAACTCTTTCAAATACACCATGATAATTAAGATCCCTGAACAACACATTCAAAATACTGCATAAAGCAGTGAGCCAAGATGTCTAACAACTAGTACATGATAAACATGTTCAACTATGTCATTTTTTGCAAATATTTTAGTGGCCACCGTGTGAAGGTTCCCTCCTTCTCTTTCAGATGAATAGCTCCATCTATTTTGTCTTCATAAACAAGGCATATGTTACTTGTGACCTTTAAAATTTTTACATTTGCATCTCCTGTTCCTTTCAAGTTGACTCCATGTACAATAGCTAGGGAGTGAATCCACCCAATTCCCATAGCATCACCATCAAACGAATCCAACAACATAACTTTATCCCCTTCTTTGAGTTTATCAATACATTTATGCAAAAAAAAAAAACACATTATATTACAAAGGTAATGATTACCCTTATTTGCATAATAAAATAACTATTAATTACTTAAATAGTACTTGCATGTGTATGTTAAAATAATTGCAAAAGGAAATTTTCAAAAATAATTGTAATGATTAATCTAATTTACTAAAAAACCAACACTCATAGCAGTGCTTACAATGTTACTATTAACTTCATGCTAATCAGATACAAAGGCCACAAATATAAACACTACATTACCATGCACACATACCAAATGCATAAGGTTATGAAATCACTGTTACACATAAAAAAGGTAGCTAATGCACAAAAACAAAGAATTCAATATTAGAGAACTACTACTGTTGTTGCAAGGTGAAGGTGAAATACATTGGGATGTACAAAAATAATGGTATTAAAGCTCTAAAACATAACCCTATGTAGTCAACCTAACCCTATCAATGATGACATATAAAAGAAGAACAAAGAACAAAATGTATCAAGGCAACATGTGACAACCATTAAGAGCAGTCATTGAGGAAACAATGCAGTCTTTATTTGTGGCTTTCATAGCAGTAGTAAAGGAGTAACAAATAAGGTTGGATGTAGAGGTCACATAAATAATAGAGAAAGATCCTTTCACTATTAGAAAATAGTGTAAGAGAATGCAAAAAGAAGGAATGATGTCCAATAAACAAGTAATAGTAGCAGTGAGTTTAGTGCAAGGGCAGTGAGTTTTATGGCTGTAACAATGAGTTTAATGGATTGAGTAGCAAATATCATTACTAAACAACAAGACATTAAGAGAAAGTGACAAGAATATCAAAAGAATTTTTTTTTAATAACAACAACCATAATGAAGAGTTAACAACAGGTATCATCTAATGAAAGAAGCAGCACCCTAAGTTTAAGATGTTGACAAGGTCAATTCCAATGCCCTAAAACACAGTCAAGCATCATAAAGTATTGAAGTGCTAGCAATCCCCACTGAAAAGTGACAAAGTAGGTACAATGATTGTTCTACGGGTTACATTCAATGTTTTAGTTGTCTATTCCCTATTCTATAAGCTTGTTCACTATTTGGGATCATAACAGTCATTAATACATGAAGGGTTTCAAAATCAAGGAAAAGTAATGTTTCATAGCACTCACTTCAAGTCCAACACCACTAGTACTATAAATATCATGCAAAGACTCCTCGTATTCAACATAATCAGTGTCAACATTGTCCTGAAGTTGTGTAGATTTTCCGAGAGCTCTATTGATAGGGTCATTTCCTTTTCATTTTGATTTCATATAATTGTCCTGCATGTGGTTTAATCATCATGCAAAGTTAATATAAATCAAGTAAAGAATGCAAAAGCTATAATTTTTTGTCCACAACAACTATTATATTACTGCAACTTCAACACAACTATGATTGACATCAAGGCAGTTTTTTTTTCGTGTTGCTTTGATAAAATTGCTCTACATGTAGTTTAACCATCAAACAAAAATATATATTTAGATGAGGAGTAATTCATTTAAAAAATAGTCAACAGAGCCTTTCCAAACATAAAAGTCACAGTATATAGTCATATTTCATGAATATCCTAAGTTATACAAGGCAAAGGGTAGCGTGCTATAGGTCACTATCATTGGGCCACATTCATACACCCACTTGATAGTAAGAAGTGGCTATAAAAACATATAGATTAAGAAAATTATGAAGAGCTCAAAAAAGAAAAAAGAAAAATTAGAGTAAGACAATTAATAGTATTTTTGTCACACCTTAAATCTAGCAAGGCAGGAAAAATGGAATTTCTCGTGACAAGTCCTAAAAAAGATTCCAAGTCCCTTGGAAATTGATTTGTAACTTGTCCACATTTGAACACTTCATCTCTTTTACCTAGTAAGCCTTTCCATTGAACTAGGTACTGAAGCTTTACATTGTTCCTTGCACTTGGGAACTCCAACTTCATCAACTAACCTGTTAGATGTTCACTTACCTTTCCACCTTCAAAAATTGATATAGAACTTTCCTTTGCTCCTGCAAACAATCCTTGTCCAACTTTATCTTTGACTGTTTGTTAGGACATAAAAATCCTACTCAGTATTCACTAACCTTCATCTCATTGACATTCCACCTGCTGCTAAATGTACTACATTTATTTTTTGATTAATACAAATTGTAGAGATTTTTGTGACAAGATCCATTTCATGAAAAAATGTAGAGCATCAATGACTTCAAGGGTTCTAAAGACCCAAAACACAGATTTTGAAAGATCACTTAGACATTCACCAAAATTCACTACAAAGAAACATGATTCTTCAAGGCTACCAATACACCAAAACACTAAAAAGTGGTTCCAAGACACCAGACTCTTAGTACACCTCTAATGTACCTTGGACATTACAACTTTGACATAATTAGACTAAATAAACTCCCCAAGAATACTGGTTACTCATTTTCCCAAACGTTCATTCACAATAGATACATTTTGCTTGTAGTATTGCACATGGACAAAATTAGGCTTAACTTCTAAACCATATGAGAACTCCAGAAAACCAAAGCAGTTTCTAATACCCATTTTGGTTTACTTGAACATAGTAGGAAACCACATATACTTTTTTGAAAAGTATTCTCCTAAAACTGACTGTCTTGTAGTAACTGAGCCAAATTAGGCTTATTTTCTGAAGGGACCCTATAAAAATATTTAACCAAACTCCCAAAATATTTCCCAACACTCTCAATAGGCTTCAACTAGACTAAATCCACAACTTTTAGCAGAATAATTCCCACAAATTCACCCAAATCATCAAACCCTTAGTTTAGGCCAATATCATGCTTGAAGACATGAGGGTTTATTGAAACCCAAAACTCCCCACCTCATATCACTTTATCAACACCCCAAACCCTTCAAAATAGGTCTTCCTATGCTTAATAAACCATTTTCCTTCCTTCACCATTAAAATTTCTTCAAACCCTAACCATGAGGCATCAATTCTAACATGAAAATCAATGAAAATCACCTAGAGCAACAACACAACTTAATGTATTTTTCCTTCCCCTGTATTTTCCAACACAACTAAATTTAAAAACATTTTAAACTAACCCATTCCACCAATCTACAAAGCCTCCATCAGTGGAATGGTTGTTAATCTCACTTTGGACTCTCAAAACCCTTAAAGGAGGGTTCCAAAACAGTTTACAGTAAGAGGACTCAAATAGACTTTAAACTCAATAAAATCTCTCCAAATCAAGTTTGATTGAAATCTATCTCACTATTCTACCTGTTGATGGTGTTTTCTACACAACAACAACTCAGACAGAATATAGAAATCCTATCTCTCTTGAAAGGTAAATCTCTATCAGCAAGCCTCAAGAGATAACCCCAAGGTCTCTAATGTCAGGTCTTGAAAATGCATAAACAACTCAGTGATAATGTGAAAATGCTGGTAATCACAAGGGGCCTTACAAATGAACAATGTTGAAAGTGTACTTTCATCAGATGCAACAATATGGTGATGCTTTTAATCCTAAAATTAACCCAGATTCAAAATAAACAACAAAAGAGATAAGGGTTGAGAGAGATTCAACTCTAAACTAGCTCCTAAGATCAATCACAATAATGATGAATGCTGCAAATGGAAAGATCTCCTATAAAACCAATCTCTGCTTGATCAAGGACAAGCCCACAACTCTGCAGAAATGGTGCAATCTTCTAAGGAAACTGGAGATTTTCATACTATGAATATTCATCCACATACCCAATAACTGGCACAATGTAAACAAGCATCCATAGTTGAACTTAGTACAAAATGAGGCCCATACTAACTTTACACAACAAATTACAATCAACAAATTGCTAAAAGTATGGACCGAAGATCGATCAACATCATTAACATTTCACCATCATTGCAAAAGAACTAAAATCTAACATCTAACATCTGAGAATCAAAAAAAAGAAACCATAAACTGTCAAAGTGTAACACAAAGTTTGCCAAATCAACAATCCAATTGCATTAACTTCTCTAGCATTACATAACAATTTCCAGCCTCTTTCCTCTCCTACAGTTACTATCTTGTAGAATCTAACTCTTAAATTAGCCAATTCTGGCTTCTAATAAGCTCTTCTAACCTAGTCTCACCCCTTTTACAAATGAGAAGGCACTAGCCTTTTATAGAAAATTACATTTTGAATCAATGGCCATGATTTAATTCATCCAATGGCCACAATTGCACTTCTAGAAGCATCAAGCTGTTACATTTAATTTGGGAGCTTATGGTACATCATCATCCAATTGCATAAAAGCAGTTACATCGTGGAACAATGAGAAAACAATATTATGCTAGCCAGTCATTAATGGAAATTCTGATTGAATGATGAAATCAGTTTCACATGTCTTCTAGAAACTCCTTCCAGTTGTAGATAGTTTAGGCACGGATTCATATGCAGACCCCACTTTTAAAATTTGAATTTAACTCTTCCATATTTCTCTTTTGGCACGAATCCATATGCAAGTTCCCCTTTTGGATTTATTTAATCCTGAAAAATAGATATCATCATTAGTAGCTCACATGTTAAAAATCCAATCCAAATTAAACTTGAATAAAATTTTGGCCTTTAAGAAAAAAAACTTACATTTTTTAATGAGAATTTTCCATTTTTGGAAATTTTTATTTTCAATTTTTTTTCTCCATCTCAAGAATTTCATTTTCAAGAATATTTTTAAAATTTTATTTTGGAAAAAATTGCATTTCCTCAGAAAGTTTCATTTTGGGAAAAACTCCACTTTTAAATAAAAAATAAAGTCCGCTTTCCTTCTTGGAAAATTTCGGGTTTTTGAGGGGGTCTTGGAATTTTCCAGAAATGGAAATTTCGAGATTTTCCATCAGGGACGGAAATTCCCGAATTCCCTATAGGGTCAAAATCCCCTAAACCTCATAACTTTTTTTCTAGAAGGAATTTTCAAAAAATTCAAAAAACAACCCTACCTAATTTTTTCGTCCTCTATCCATGGGTGCAAAAAAGAAATTAATTCCATTTTTGGAAAATTTTGGGTTTTTCATGGGGTATTGGAATTTTCCAAAAATGGAAATTTCAGGATTTTCCATCAGGGACAAAAAATTTTGAATTCCCTACAGGGTCAAAATCCCCTAAACTCCATAACTTCTTTTCTAGAAGGAATTTTCAACTAATTCAAAAAGCAACCCAGCCTAATTTTTCGTGCTCTATCCATAGGTGCAAAAAAGATTTACATATAACATTGAAAATTCACTTCAAAATCCCCATTTTCAAATTTCAAGATAGGCGGATTTCCCCTAGAGCCTCAAAATATTGACCTCATCAAACTCAGTCTAGATTTAATCCCAAAATAACCTCCCAAGAAGAGCAAGACCAAAATTTTGACCAAGCCAAGAGGCATAAATGCAAAAGGAACAAGAGGGTCCCCGCCTCCGGTGGGGCGTGTGTGTGAAAATTGCACAACAAATGATGACTCCTGCTGGGAAATGCTCTAGAGCATTTTGATGATGAACAAGAATCATGAACCTAGAATCTCTGGTTTTGATCTCCCTATCAGGCAAACAAATCAAAATGCAAGATTAAAGAAAATCAGGACCAAAGGCAGACTAAACCTTCCATAAATTGAAAATCCAAGTGTGTGCAAGTGAGTTCATTTCCCTCCTTGAGCTACTACAAAAACCAAACTCAGTCAAGTTAGGCTACGTAAAGATTCTAGCTCCAAAAGCAACCTAGATAGAGCCTCGTTGTGTAAGGTGTCCATAGCCTCAACGAGGTTATTGTTGTGATTCTCTCGAACATAGCTCTACTGCCAGCCAGGCGTCCATAGCCCCAATAGAGATATTCAGATACTCTTGATAAGTTGAATTCATTCTTTTGATTTTCAACATTTTCTCTTTTTCTTCTTTTTGATACTTCTTTTCTTTTCACTTTTTTCATTTCAACCTGTGAACAATGAAGTTCACACTCAGGGCTGAGAACCATAGTGACGCTGAAGCGGAAATAGGATTTTTCACCTAACAAGACTTCACAAAGATCCCACAACAACCTCAGGATTCTTAAGATGTATGAAAGATATAAGATTTCAAAATACTCTAGGTTCAAATCAAACCAATGACCCATCCTCTTTAAATCAAACATTCAGACTGCTTGACACTAACAAAAGACCTCGACCATCCATTCAAGACATATGATTAAAGTTCATCAATGGAACACTCAGAATAGTCCCAGATAATGAATAATTATTGTGCAAGAAAGACACTTCCTCAACTAGAAAATAGAAAAACCCAAGTCGGAGAAGCAAAGCAACAACCAAATTGAAACCCAAAGAAAACCTAAACTAACCAAAACAAAAGAAAACCAGAAGCCGTCTAAACTAAGAAAAGCAAACTAATCCTAAAGTAATCTATCCTAAAGAAAACAAAAGCAGACAAAAGAAAAATAAAAGCAGAGAAAACCACATTTATTCAAATCTGAATTATGCATAAAGAGACTCAAAGTGACTCATGATTAGACAAGGTGAACTGAGTCCCACCCTCATATGGTTAATCAATGCATGGACAAGCAACAAGGTGATGGTAATAGTCCTCAAGAATGCATATTTGTCTTTATGTTTATCAAAATAAGGCTCAATAATGTAGCATTCAAACTCAACCTCATAATTAGGAATGATCAACAATTGAGGCAACTCATTGAAACCATGATCAATCCATATGCAAGTTGTCTTTCCTAAACTTCCATAATCAAATTGATAAGCTTCAAAATTCATAGTAAAGAAAGAAACAACCTAATTTTGTACTATTGTAGACTGAATGTGGTATTCATCATTCTTGAATTGT
>VDFB02358134.1:148250599-148315631 GCA_007258455.2 Sequoia sempervirens
AAATATTAATCTTGGAATAGTTTTGATCCAAGATTGTTGTCCTCAATTTATTCTCCCCTGGTGGCACATATGATTGTTCTGCCCTTATTATTTTTGACATAGCTTCCTTATAATAACGAGAGCGAGCCACGTGGAATGGAATGCCATTGGCAAAGAAGAATTTGCCAATGGCATCATCTGCCTCATCCTTTGCTTGCACATTGAATAAACTTGCTAAAGGTTGTGAAGATGCCATCTTACGTTTCCCCCTAGGCTCTGCTGCACTTGAACTGAACGGATTTGGTGGCCTTTGACTTTGCAAAATAGAAGTAGACACTGCTGAAATCTGATCACCCATACTCTTACGTTGCAATGTAGCAGATGTAGGCACTTCATCCTCACTACAACCCCATAATTTTAAAATTTCAACCCTGTACTTCAAATTATTTGCCACAGCTTTGCATACATCTACACCTTTTCCTCGAACAAGAAGAAAATGTGCATTAGTTCTTGTAATGCTGTCAAACCATGTAAGCTCACACATGTGACACTTCCATAATCTAGTGCCCCTAGTTGCCCTAGGCTTTGCTGCTACCTTGGATGCAAATTGTTTTAAAGGTTTATTTGGATCAAAGGGGCCCTTGGCCCATTCTTGAAGGAGTTCTGAAGGGCAGCTATTATTTTTACTACCAATGGAACTTGTGGTAGTTTGAGTATTTGAGGCTGAGCCATGTTGTACTTGTGGTTGAACTTCACCCTCAGCCTCCCCTCTTATTTGAAAGTCAGGATCATCTGATGAATCATTAACACTTTGAATGTCTGGTTCATCATCACTTCTATTGTGTGACTGTGAACTCATTATGATGATGATGCTGCAAAAACAATGTTAAAAAATAAAAAATAATCAGACCTACGATGTAAAAAAAAAAATTAAAAATCAGACCTATAAAGTGGAAGCACAGACAAGGCACGTGAACTGTTTGCTTTGCAAAATGTGCAAGCACATGCAAGGCATGTGAACTGTTTGACAGTCACATAAATTCATAATTGAACTGTTTGACTGAAATTAAAATGAAAATGTGGAAGCACAGGCAAGGCATGTGAACTGTTTGACTGAAAAAATCAGTCAAACAATTCACATGCCTTGCCTGTGCTTCCACATTTTCTGTCAAACTGTAAACAGTTCACATTCCTTGCCTGTGCTTCCACATTTTGCAGAGCACAAAGAGCCAGGGCCCAAGAGGCATGCCACATAATCAAATTAAATTTATAAAAAAATTAAAAATTTTAATTTTTTTATTTTACTAAGTTTTAGTTTTAACTTTTAAACTTAGGCGCACCCCATGACAGTCCATGAGCGGACACCTCTTTGAGGCATCCGTTCCACAGTTCCAAGGACGGCCAGACATTTAAATTTTAAAATATTTTTTTAATATTTTATTTGTTTTCATTGTGTAATGCGGAATGCCAGAGTCCAAACCCGACACACGGGAAAGATTTTCATTGTGTAATGCGGAATGCCAGAGTCCAAACCCGACACACGGGAAAGATTAGAAATGTGGAACGGATGCCTCAAAGAGGTGTCCGCTCATGGATTGGTCGCAGTCCATGAGCGGACACCTCTTTGAGGCATCTGTTCGGCTGTTCCAGAGTTCGCGTGACGGCCAGACATTGATTTAAAAAATAAAATCCACACAACTCAGTGATTGCGGGTGCAAAGACGGCTAGACATTTAAATTTTAAAATTATTTCTAAATTCTAATGCCCTTCCCATGTGTCGGGTTTGGACTTTGGCATTCCGCATTACACAATGAAAAGTGAAAACAAATAAAATATTAAAAAAATAAAAATGGAAACCTACCTGGTCAAATTCGCTTGAAGCTGAATCAGTTGAATAACCAGTTTTTGCTTCTCAGAGGGCTCCGATTCTCACTCTCAGTCTCCCGCCACTCGCCAACACAGTCGCAGTCGCACAGAATGCAAAATGAAAATGCTCGGTGAAAAAGAAATTTTATTACATTCATTTAGTCTTAACTCTTAAGACTTAAGTCATAAAATTAAAAAATTTAATCATATAATAAATTAATAATTAATAATATAATAATATATTATATTTTAAATTTTAATTATAGTAATATAATATTAAAATTTTAAAATATTTCATGTCTATGATAAATGAAAATCATAAATTTTTTTAAAAAAATCATTATTTTAATAAGGGGACTTAGGGGACGCGGGAAACTTGGAGATGCGGATAAGACTCCGAGGAGACTCCGAGACGCGAAAAAGACTCCCTGTGAAGGAAACGCCCAGGGGACGGCGGAGGGACGGGGGGACGGCGGGGGGACGGCAGGGGGACGTTTCCCTGACGTCCCCGCGTCTCGGGGACGTCCCCGTCTCCGAGACGGCTGCTTTTTCGAGGGGGACGCGTCCCCATGGAACTATGCATATTGGTGAAATTTCATGGCTTTTGAAGATCATTTGATCAGTTCTATAAGGCAGTTTTGGAGGCTACTTGACTTATTTTAATCACAAAGCAAAGTATCAGGAAGCAAAGTTTGATAAATCCTTGTTCCAATTATGATACATTTCAGATTATGGATGGAATAATTATAAGAGATAAGATGTCACCTGAAAACGTAGAATTGAAACAACTTATAGGAGATTATTGGGCATGTTTACACAAAGTGTTTTAAATAAAAGAGAGGTTGATAAAGCATAAAACTTGAGTTGAAGGTTGAAGGAAAATATGCCAAATTCTAAGGTAATTTGTAAATTCAAATGATTTCCTTTGAAGATAGAAAACCCAGGGGAAGATTCTTGGTGTTTTCATTTTTCAAGGTTCAGAGTAGTGTAGAAAGTGAGAAAGAAGAATTTGATTCTTAACTCTAAGGCTATTATATCTGCCATTTCTCCAAATGATGTGGATTTTTTTCCTAGGATAATTTATATGCTTGATAAAGCAATCAACAACACACATTATATGAGCAAATATGTCACAGTGATGAGGCATCTACTATGGATTTTCTTGTATCAAGAATACAAATCTTCAAATGGACTTCCAGGATCGTGACTACCAACTTCATGACCCAAGCTTAGAGAAGGTTGTGCATCTTTGCCTTGAACTTGTTCTTCTTGCCCTGGAAAGAGATTTGTGCTTTGCAGATTATTGGAGTTCTGCATACCAACCATTAGATGTCATACTTTCCCATGACAGTCGTCATATTGTTGTGTTGCTCGAATATGTGCGCTATGATATACTACCTGAAATTCAACAATTCTCCATTAAAATAATGAATATTCTCAGCGGCCATATGGTTCAACTTATATCTATCATTATGAAGACATATGTTGTGGGAAACTTAATAGAAGATTATGTAAACTGCCTAACAGAATTCCTCAAAGTTATGTCATCTCATCGAATGGAATGATTTCAGATTGCACATAGAATGAAGGTTTTAGAGACTTTCAAGAAAAGTGAGACTGTATCATGTCTTTCGATGCACAATAATGGAAAGAAGGAAAATGTTTCAGATTAGCACAATCCAGATCGAGGAGGCTATTTTGAGAGGATATGTCGTTTGGTAGTTTGAAGGCATGTATGTACTTGTTGAGGAAGATTAACGGTGAAAATGGTGAACATTTAGCCATTTAAAAGAGGGGAAAACATGATGCCATTTGAAACAGTGAGGTGGTTACTACAAAAAAAAAATAGTAGTAGCATGAAGAGGAAGGAAGCTTTTATAATCAATATACTCCAAAAGTTCTAAGTGAGCACTTTCGTAAGAAAGAAGTACATCCAATTTTTTTATCCCCAGAGGTATTGATGGCCCTTTCGGCCTTATGAGAGTGCCTTTTAATATTGCTATCGAACCAATAGAGGGTTGTGCCCCAATGCGGAACGAGGATGTAAAGCTCATTGTTTTGGGCGAATCTGTATCCTTGCACAAGATGGATTTTTTACCTTCAACATCGCATGGAACATATACAGTGAACCACATGAGCAAGTAATAATCATAAATGATGTGCATCTGATATCAGGGTAAGGACAAACGAGTAAGATGCCTATGTAAAGGCGCTTGAGATTGAGCATTATAGTAGAGACTTGCAAATTGGAAACATTGATTAAATTCATAGGCTACAAAATATTCAAATGCCAAAGCAAAACCCTAAATTCATCAAAGAGACATGAATAGTCGAAGTGGTTTCCTCAAGTCTTTTTGATTGTGAAGGTTACACCGATGAGGATATCAGGGAAAGTCTCACCCACAACCTGACAACAAAAGCACGTATCCCATCGAAGAGACATTCATTCATTGGCAGGAGAACATTCAAAGTCACTCCAATACTCTAATACAGAGGAATAACATATTATTGGAGTTTTCATTCAATAAAATGCAATACGGGAGGGGAGAAATAAAACAAAGTGGGATTTATTGAGATAATGATAAAACATGAGTGATAAAGCTTTACACTCAATAGTGTACAATACAATTACATTTTCATCTAGAAGTTAAACATTTTCACCGGGAAATTGAAAGAGAAAATAAATGGTAAAATGGGTAATTACATTTTCATTGAAGAGATTCCCACATATCGGAGGGAGTGGTAAAAATATAAACATCAATAGGAGATAGCACATTGGTGGGAGTTATTTTGAAACTCTTGATGGAGTAAAGTTACACCGATGGAGACTATATCAGAAAGAATCTTTAGTATTGGGTTGAATATATTTAAGGGATCCTGGATGAAATAAAGTTATGAAATATAAAGGATGGAAGAAATGTTATCAAAATGTGCAATAATATTTTTGAAAAATAAGATTTTTGTCAAAGATGTAGGAGTGTTTGCATTGGGGGATAAAAATAATTTTATGAAAGAGTTAACCAATTAGATAATTATTTTACCTAAAGGATATTTTCATGTGAAAGGGCAAATGAATCAATTTTCACCAGAGGGTTATAAAAGGAATAATTATTTTTACCTAAAAATCATATTGAAGATACGTACATGTAAAAGGTGAAGTAAAAAATTTCAGCAAAGGAAGATTACTCTTGAATTAAATTTCATGGAGATAATGAAGATTAAAATATTTAATTTGCCGAAGGCAATTAATTAAATATTTTTTGTCAAAAAAGAGGAATACTGAAGAGATGCAGCGAACAAATGTGAGGGGTCATAACCCTAAAATAATGTATATATGCCAAATGAAATCAAAGGAAAGAATTATCATTAGAATTAGGAGTTAGGTAGGAGATATAGAAGAAATACTTTCAGAATGTTTATCATATAAAATTTATTGTATGGACCATGGTGTGTGCATAAATTTTTACTAAAATCAATGGAAGATCTTCAATTTTGTGGCTCAACATTGGTGTCAATTGTTTGTTAATACAAAAGAAATTATTTGGTTGTCTCCACATTGTTGCTTCTCTATTATTTGAAGTTGCATATCCAAGTTGTTATTTCAATTTCATCAAAACACATTATTTGTTGTTATGTAGTCAAGTTGATTGTTTTCTGTCAAAGAATTAAAAATTGTTTAATTGATTACAGTAACTTGGGGGTAACAATTGGATCAATAAGAAGAGTTAGATAATTGACAAGGTTGTTGTACTATCTCCAACTTGATTTTGTCTTGTTATTCAAATTGAGGAAATTCTTCATTTGTCAATACACATTTGTTGTCATTGTGTGGTTCTATTAATTGGTTCCTTCAAGGAAGGATTAAAATCCTTTTAACAAATCACAATAACCTGATAGGGTCAATTGGATCGATAGGAAGAGTCTGTCTGTCACATTCTTGCACATTTATACAAGGTATAAATAAACTTAAGTGCCAAACAATTAGAATTGTAACCAACATCAACCACCTATTATAGAACTTCATTGACTCCACATTCCCAATAAAGCACTAGTCCATCTCATTCATATGTCACTTATCCAATTTCACATTTACAAATTACCAATTGTCACATTAGAAGTAGATTAGTTATCAAGCCTTCATCTATCCCACACTCTTTGCCATTGTGGATAGATCCATCAATTCAACCAAATCATACATTCCTCTAATTTTCTCCATTATAAAGGTCTACTCGCCTAGGTCTAGTAGAACCTAAAGTGCAGGGAGTCATCAACTGAATAGGTTATCTCCATACATTGGTTCAAAAATGTTGTAAATATGATCATAGAGCCTAGCATCCTCTTAGGATTTGTAACCTACATTTTTGAGATCCAACAGATAGCTCGTTCTGAGGACTACCATCATCTAGTTGGATATGTGAAGTCTCCTCCATTGTAATCCTTGTTGGAGTTAAAATGACACTGAGAGGGGGGGGTGAATCAGTGTTATAATAGATTTGACCAATTTTCACAAATTCAAAAAACTATAGCACTGATATGATCTCAATATACTCTGATTAATGCATTCATGAGTTGAATGTAATCATTCATAAACAGAATTGAGAAAGATAATACCCAAACAGAGAACTAAAATAATCAACAACACAGTAAAGTAAAGGGAACTCAAAAGAACAAGAAGACTCCAAATTTTACCGAGTGGAAAACCCTCCTGGGGTATAAAAACCACTCCCTAGATGTCTTCTTGGTTTAATCTTTTAAACAAAAGTTCACAATGCCTTCTAGGCTGATTTTTGAGCACCCACTCAAGGAGCACTAGCCCCTCATTTTGAGACACCCATCTCAAGGAGTACCAACCCCTCAAATTATGTTTTGAACAATAATAGTGACTCAGAGGATTTCTCTATTTTCAGTTAAGCACATATCTTTCTGTAGAGTTCATTCATACATTTCCATACAGACAAGGAATGATACTCTCATAATTAAAAAATCAACAACCCTTACTGTTTTCAACATAGGTATTTAATTACATATTCAAGTATGTCAGTTGTGAAGAAATCTTCAAAAATGTTTTTCACCCGATCTTCAGATTCTCTTGCTGATTTTTGAATCTAAAGCTAAATATTGACAGACTGTCGATGAAGATTAAAAATCAATAGTAACACTTAGCCAGAGAGTTGCAAATCATCCTATTTAAAACAAAAACCCAACTGCTCAAAGAGGAAACTCAATGAATATGCAGTCATGTAATGGTTCTGAGATTCGATTCAATCAATGATGTCAGCCACAGAGTTTGAGATTTCGTTAACAATTCGCTGAGACACAAGAGTCTTTCTCATCGATGTTCTTTTGTTTCGTTCACAGTTGCCGTGACTTATCACTTTCAGGGAGACCTCTTGTAGAGCACACTAAGTCACACAGACAGCCCTTTTTACTCTTGAGAGTCGCTGTAACCTTCAACTTTCGGGAAGACGTTTCATAGATAAGACTTGATTTTGCCGAGAGCTCCCGAGATCAACCTTGTCGACGTGAAAATTCAACACTTATGCTGAAGGCAACTTCATCGCCGTCAATCATCCCTCTGTTTGTCACTGTGACATTTCAATACCTATGCTGAGGGCCTTTGTCATTTCCAAGTCACCAAAACAATACAAGGTCGGGGAGACACTATATAGACTGCTCCTTGTTTTGCCGAAACACCCCAAGCTCACCCTAGATCGCCAAGACAGTATCGATCTCACACCGATGAGCCTTTGAAAGAAAACCCCTTATGTGATGTCGCTGCAACATAATAGTTCTTTCGCCGAAGCACCCTTCTATCTTATGAGGGTCGCTATAACATACCGACATCGGGGAGACCTCTTGTAGATCGTTTCAATCATATCGAACCACCCCGAATTCACACCTGTTCCCCGAGACTTCCAAAAAGTCTGGCCGAAGTGAATCCCATATGTGATGTCGGCGAGACAAGGCCACTTCGCCGAGACCTATTCCGAAAAACCTAACTCTTGCCGATGCGCATCCATCCAACATCGGTCGGTGAGACAAAAGTGAACTCATGCTGAAAGAAACCATTCATTAAACATCGTCGCCGAGACATCTTGAGTTCGGCAAGACGTTAGCCCGACCATCTGACTCACGCCGATGAACTGTTCCATGTGTACAATTCGGGGAGACATACAGAACTCGGTGAGACACCACCCCAATAGCCACAACCTTTTCCAATAAGATCATCCTTAGTCACTGAAACCACGTGAATGTCTCGCCAATAGACATCCACATGTACAAGTCGGGGAAACAATATGTCTTCGCTAAGACCTTAGCCCAACGGCCAAACACATGTCGATATATAACACATTTCTGTCACCGAAACAAAAGAGAAGTCTTGCCGATAGTAGCCTGTTAGATAAATTCAATCGCCATGACAACTGAAATGTCTTGTCGATAGGCAACTCAGACATTACAAAGTGTATCGGGGAGACTCTACCATTCTCACTCCGATATGAATAAGCCCGAAAGAGAAACATCCAAAACCTGTGAAGTGCAAGGAGAACCATCCTGAGCCAGATTATCAATGAGAACAAACTGAAAGAAATTTTGTCATCAAGGACAAACTGTAAACACAACTGAGATTCAACAATCCTCAACTCGAGCCTCAAAAGGAATTTTTTGTAGAAATATGGTGCAAGAGATGGAGAAGGGGGAAAAGGGGGGTTTGCTCGAACCCCCCTTCGAGTGAACCCCCCTTGACCCTTTGAGCGAAGGTGGGTTCACTCGAAGGGGAGTTCTAGCGAACCCCCCTTTTTTCAAAATTTCCCTTTGTCTTCCATTTAAAAATGCGCCTAAAGGTGGATCCTCTCATTTAATAGGGTTCACTCGAAGGGGGGTTCGAGCGAACCCATTAAGGGTCCATATGAACCCCTAGTTTGTGCAAACCCCTAAAAACTAATTTTTTTTCAAGGGAGCATTTTTGCAATTTTCCTTCCTCAATAGAATTGTAAACTAGTATTGTGGGATCACCCTCCTATAAGCTAGGTTAAGCTAGAAAATAGGATTAGTCTTAGTCTAGAAATGTTGTCATAAATAGAAGAGTAGATGAGATTGATCAAGAAGAGAAATAAGTAGAGAAGAATGTGTTGAAAGTATGAGTAGTTGGTGTTGTCATTTATGCAACAAGCTTGGGGGAGATTTTTGTAGGCTTATGTTTGTGTTGTTATTGATGACTGGTTGTGTTGATGCTTTGATTAGTTGCATTATGTTGTCATTAGTAAGTGCTACTAGTGTCAACCTCTAGTGTTGCTTTGATAAGCTTCTATGGATGTATGGTTGAATTACAGTGGTGATGATGAAGTGTTGAAGATGATGAGTATGTCTTTGGTGCTTGGTTTCCAAGTGTTTTTGAGAAAATTTGAATAAAAGAGGAAAATAGTGTGTTGCAAAGGTGATCTAATCTACAGTGTGGTGTTCTGGTTTTGGTTCGTATTTCTTCTATCTTGAAGATCTACTTATGCGGTTCAGATATGTTAGTCAGAGGTGTTCAAATGTTCTATATCTAGAATTTTTTGTTCTAGATCATTGTGTAGAAGTTGTGTTCACTAGTGTGTGAACTATATGTTGCAGTGGTTTTTGGGAGAAATGGTTTTCCTTTTCATTTCTCTCCAGTTTGGTTTCTGTTCGTGCAGTTCTGGAAGTGTGTTGATAATGATAATATCTACTTAAAGTCAATTTTTTGTAGTTTTGTGCTTCAGAAGTTGGTTTCTTGGGTTACAATGTATGAAAGCTTGTCTAAGTGTACAAGGTGTATACATTCTTTAGGTGAAAGTTGTGAAGGAATTTTTTTGATTTCAAGGTGTTTATGGAATATTCCAGATTGTGTTCAAGTGTTGTATGTTTCCCATGAGTTATCTTTTGATTTGAGGAAGTGTGTACTTAAATGTTAATGGTGTTTACACTGGTTCGACCAACCTTAGGTGTTTACACTAATTATGGATTTGCTTCGGTAATTGTGGAAGTGTGGTGTGGCATATATGTATGATTTGGGTCTGAGTTAAGATGAGGAGTGGTTCACTTTCATTCCTTTCCACCACGAGAATTCTTAGTGCCGACCTAATTTAGATTTGCATGGTTGAGGTGCATAGTCAACCTTGGAGAATGTTTTCAAGGTTGAAGAAGGTATAAATAAGTGATGAATTGATGGAGAGTCATATTGTGAAGTGTGTGATGCAAATTGTAGAGCTGTGAAGTGCAGTGCGAGCTTAATGTGCTAGATCATTGGAAGCAGTGATTAGAATGTGTATACAATCTTTAGAGAGACTACAAATGTGTTGGTGATGTTGTGGCAGATCTTCTCTGTTGCATTGAGATGGATTTCTCACTATAACACTCTTCTTTCTTCTTTTCTATAATCTGGTAGTGAGCCTTTGGCAATGAGCCCTTTGGTAGTGATCCTATTGTATTCGGTGTTGCAATTAGTTTATATTGTGAGCTAATCTTCACCTTGGTTTTTCCCTTCTTGGTTTTTCCATGTAAATATGGTGTTATATTGTGCATGGTGTTGTTTTTTAGTTTTTTGTTATTTGCTTTCATGCTAAATCATTCTAACAGAATAAGGGTTAATTTAGTTGATGTGGATCTAAATGTTTATGGGGATTGAAGTTTTAATCACTAGTACAAAAACAACAATATATAACTAAATAAACTACTAAAAATTTCATATAAGTGACTAATTTTGGTCATGTGACCATTAGTAGTTTATTGCCGGTCATTTATAACATGACCAAATTTATGACAACTATTTTAGTCATTTATTTAATCATTGAATTATTCATTGAGTTAGTCATTAATTTGGTCATATATTTGGTCATTGATTTAGTTATTGATTTAGTAATTGATTTAGTCATTGATTTAGTCATTAATTTAGTCATTAATTATTGTTAACTGGTCATTTATTTAGTCATGGTAGTGATTTATTTAGTCATATATTTAGTCATTAATTTAGTCATATATTTAGTCATATATTTAGTCATTAATTTAGTTATATATTTAGTCATATATTTATTCATTAATTTAGTCATTTTTATTTACTCGTTTCCATTAATTAGTAGTAAATATAGTCATGAAATAAATAATTTATTAAATACCATAAATTTTATAATGCAAAACTAACATAATATTAAACTTGAACTAAAACATAAAAGAAAATAAAAATATTACATATACGAACAAGCTACAAAATGCTAGAATTAAAAGATTGATTCAACAACATGATAAATAAAGGTAATCTGCAATAAAAAAAATTAACACATATATATATATATATAAAGGTATAAGATGTCAAAGTTGTTTAAGAGTTTCCAACTCTTTCAAATACACCATGATAATTAAGATCCCTGAACAACACATTCAAAATACTGCATAAAGCAGTGAGCCAAGATGTCTAACAACTAGTACATGATAAACATGTTCAACTATGTCATTTTTTGCAAATATTTTAGTGGCCACCGTGTGAAGGTTCCCTCCTTCTCTTTCAGATGAATAGCTCCATCTATTTTGTCTTCATAAACAAGGCATATGTTACTTGTGACCTTTAAAATTTTTACATTTGCATCTCCTGTTCCTTTCAAGTTGACTCCATGTACAATAGCTAGGGAGTGAATCCACCCAATTCCCATAGCATCACCATCAAACGAATCCAACAACATAACTTTATCCCCTTCTTTGAGTTTATCAATACATTTATGCAAAAAAAAAAAACACATTATATTACAAAGGTAATGATTACCCTTATTTGCATAATAAAATAACTATTAATTACTTAAATAGTACTTGCATGTGTATGTTAAAATAATTGCAAAAGGAAATTTTCAAAAATAATTGTAATGATTAATCTAATTTACTAAAAAACCAACACTCATAGCAGTGCTTACAATGTTACTATTAACTTCATGCTAATCAGATACAAAGGCCACAAATATAAACACTACATTACCATGCACACATACCAAATGCATAAGGTTATGAAATCACTGTTACACATAAAAAAGGTAGCTAATGCACAAAAACAAAGAATTCAATATTAGAGAACTACTACTGTTGTTGCAAGGTGAAGGTGAAATACATTGGGATGTACAAAAATAATGGTATTAAAGCTCTAAAACATAACCCTATGTAGTCAACCTAACCCTATCAATGATGACATATAAAAGAAGAACAAAGAACAAAATGTATCAAGGCAACATGTGACAACCATTAAGAGCAGTCATTGAGGAAACAATGCAGTCTTTATTTGTGGCTTTCATAGCAGTAGTAAAGGAGTAACAAATAAGGTTGGATGTAGAGGTCACATAAATAATAGAGAAAGATCCTTTCACTATTAGAAAATAGTGTAAGAGAATGCAAAAAGAAGGAATGATGTCCAATAAACAAGTAATAGTAGCAGTGAGTTTAGTGCAAGGGCAGTGAGTTTTATGGCTGTAACAATGAGTTTAATGGATTGAGTAGCAAATATCATTACTAAACAACAAGACATTAAGAGAAAGTGACAAGAATATCAAAAGAATTTTTTTTTAATAACAACAACCATAATGAAGAGTTAACAACAGGTATCATCTAATGAAAGAAGCAGCACCCTAAGTTTAAGATGTTGACAAGGTCAATTCCAATGCCCTAAAACACAGTCAAGCATCATAAAGTATTGAAGTGCTAGCAATCCCCACTGAAAAGTGACAAAGTAGGTACAATGATTGTTCTACGGGTTACATTCAATGTTTTAGTTGTCTATTCCCTATTCTATAAGCTTGTTCACTATTTGGGATCATAACAGTCATTAATACATGAAGGGTTTCAAAATCAAGGAAAAGTAATGTTTCATAGCACTCACTTCAAGTCCAACACCACTAGTACTATAAATATCATGCAAAGACTCCTCGTATTCAACATAATCAGTGTCAACATTGTCCTGAAGTTGTGTAGATTTTCCGAGAGCTCTATTGATAGGGTCATTTCCTTTTCATTTTGATTTCATATAATTGTCCTGCATGTGGTTTAATCATCATGCAAAGTTAATATAAATCAAGTAAAGAATGCAAAAGCTATAATTTTTTGTCCACAACAACTATTATATTACTGCAACTTCAACACAACTATGATTGACATCAAGGTAGTTTTTTTTCATGTTGCTTTGATAAAATTGCTCTACATGTAGTTTAACCATCAAGCAAAAATATATATTCAGATGAGGAGTAATTCATTTAAAAAATAGTCAACAGAGCCTTTCCAAACATAAAAGTCACAGTATATAATCATATTTCATGAATATCCTAAGTTATACAAGGCAAAGGGTAGCGTGCTATAGGTCACTATCATTGGGCCACATTCATACACCCACTTGATAGTAAGAAGTGGCTATAAAAACATATAGATTAAGACAATTATGAAGAGCTCAAAAAAGAAAAAAGAAAAATAAGAGTAAGACAATTAATAGTATTTTTGTCACACCTTAAATCTAGCAAGGCAGGAAAAATGGAATTTCTCGTGACAAGTCCTAAAAAAGATTCCAAGTCCCTTGGAAATTGATTTGCAACTTGTCCACATTTGAACACTTCATCTCTTTTACCTAGTAAGCCTTTCCATTGAACTAGGTACTGAAGCTTTACATTGTTCCTTGCACTTGGGAACTCCAACTTCATCAACTGACCTATTAGATGTTCACTTACCTTTCCTTCAAAAATTGATATAGAACTTTCCTTTGCTCCTGCAAACAATCCTTGTCCAACTTTATCTTTGACTATCTATTAGGACATAAAAATCCTACTCAGTATTCACTAACCTTCATCTCATTGACATTCCACCTGCTGCTAAATGTACTACATTTATTTTTTGATTAATACAAATTGTAGAGATTTTTGTGACAAGATCCATTTCATGAAAAAATTTAGAGCATCAATGACTTCAAGGGTTCTAAAGACCCAAAACACAGATTTTGAAAGATCACTTAGACATTCACCAAAATTCACTACAAAGAAACATGATTCTTCAAGGCTACCAATACACCAAAACACTAAAAAGTGGTTCCAAGACACCAGACTCTTAGTACACCTCTAATGCACCTTGGACATTACAACTTTGACATAATTAGACTAAATAAACTCCCCAAGAACACTGGTTACTCATTTTCCCAAACGTTCATTCACAATAGATACATTTTGCTTGTAGTATTGCACATGGACAAAATTAGGCTTAACTTCTAAACTAGATGAGAACTCCAGAAAACCAAAGCAGTTTCTAATACCCATTATGGTTTACTTGAACATAGTAGGAAACCACATACTTTTTTGAAAAGTATTCTCCTAAAACTGACTGTCTTGTAGTAATTGAGCCAAATTAGGCTTATTTTCTGAAGGGACCCTATAAAAATATTTAACCAAACTCCCAAAATATTTCCCAACACTCTTAATGGGCTTCAACTAGACTAAATCCACAACTTTTAGCAGAATAATTCCCACAAATTCACCCAAATCATCAAACCCTTAGTTTAGGCCAATATCATGCTTGAAGACATGAGGGTTTATTGAAACCCAAAACTCCCCACCTCATATCACTTTATCAACACCCCAAACCCTTCAAAATAGGTCTTCCTATGCTTAATAAACCATTTTCCTTCCTTCACCATTAAAATTTCTTCAAACCCTAACCATGAGGCATCAATTCTAACATGAAAATCAATGAAAATCACCTAGAGCAACAACACAACTTAATGTATTTTTCCTTCCCCTGTATTTTCCAACACAACTAAATTTAAAAACATTTTAAACTAACCCATTCCACCAATCTACAAAGCCTCCATCAGTGGAATGGTTGTTAATCTCACTTTGGACTCTCAAAACCCTTAAAGGAGGGTTCCAAAACAGTTTACAGTAAGAGGACTCAAATAGACTTTAAACTCAATAAAATCTCTCCAAATCAAGTTTGATTGAAATCTATCTCACTATTCTACCTGTTGATGGTGTTTTCTACACAACAACAACTCAGACAGAATATAGAAATCCTATCTCTCTTGAAAGGTAAATCTCTATCAGCAAGCCTCAAGAGATAACCCCAAGGTCTCTAATGTCAGGTCTTGAAAATGCATAAACAACTCAGTGATAATGTGAAAATGCTGGTAATCACAAGGGGCCTTACAAATGAACAATGTTGAAAGTGTACTTTCATCAGATGCAACAATATGGTGATGCTTTTAATCCTAAAATTAACCCAGATTCAAAATAAACAACAAAAGAGATAAGGGTTGAGAGAGATTCAACTCTAAACTAGCTCCTAAGATCAATCACAATAATGATGAATGCTGCAAATGGAAAGATCTCCTATAAAACCAATCTCTGCTTGATCAAGGACAAGCCCACAACTCTGCAGAAATGGTGCAATCTTCTAAGGAAACTGGAGATTTTCATACTATGAATATTCATCCACATACCCAATAACTGGCACAATGTAAACAAGCATCCATAGTTGAACTTAGCACAAAATGAGGCCCATACTAACTTTACACAACAAATTACAATCAACAAATTGCTAAAAGTATGGACCGAAGATCGATCAACATCATTAACATTTCACCATCATTGCAAAAGAACTAAAATCTAACATCTAACATCTGAGAATCAAAAACAAGAAACCATAAACTGTCAAAGTGTAACACAAAGTTTGCCAAATCAACAATCGAATTGCATTAACTTCTCTAGCATTACATAACAATTTCCAGTCTCTTTCCTCTCCTACAGTTACTGTCTTGTAGAATCTAACTCCTAAATTAGCCAATTCTGGCTTCTAATAAGCTCTTCTAACCTAGTCTCATCCCTTTTACAAATGAGAAGGCACTAGCATTTTATAGAAAATTACATTTTGAATCAATGGCCAGGATTTAATTCATCCAATGGCCGCAATTGCACTTCTAGAAGCATCAAGCTGTTACATTTAATTTGGGAGCTTATGGTACATCATCATCCAATTGCATAAAAGCAGTTACATCGTGGAACAATGAGAAAACAATATTATGCCAGCCTGTCATTAATGGAAATTCTGATTGAATGATGAAATCAGTTTCACATGTCTTCTAGAAACTCCTTCCAGTTGTAGACAGTTTGGGCACGGATTCATATGCAGACCCCACTTATAAAATTTGAATTGAACTCTTCCATATTTCTCTTTTGGCACGAATCCATATGCAAGTTCCCCTTTTGGATTTATTTAATCCTGAAAAATAGATATCATCATTAGTAGCTCACATGTTAAAAATCCAATCCAAATTAAACTTGAATAAAATTTTGGCCTTTAAAAAAAAAAACTTACATTTTTTAATGAGAATTTTCCATTTTTGGAAATTTTTATTTTCAAATTTTTTTCTCCATCTCAAGAATTTCATTTTCAAGAACATTTTAAAATTTCCATTTTGGAAAAATTGCATTTCAGGAAAGATTTCCATTTTGGGAAAAACTCCATTTTGGAAAAAAATAAATATATTTTTTTTCTATTTTTGGAAAATTTCAGGTTTTTGGGGGGGTCTTGGAATTTTCCAGAAATGGAAATTTCGAGATTTTCCATCAGGGACGAAAATTCTTGAATTCCCTATAGGGTCAAAATCCCCTAAACCTCATAACTTTTTTTCTAGAAGGAATTTTCAAAAAATTCAAAAAGCAACCCTGCCTAATTTTTTCGTCCTCTATCCATGGGTGCAAAAAAGAAATTAATTCCATTTTTGGAAAATTTTGGGTTTTTCATGGGGTATTGGAATTTTCCAAAAATGGAAATTTCAGGATTTTCCATCAGGGACAAAAATTCGAATTCCCTACAGGGTCAAAATCCCCTAAACTCCATAACTTCTTTTCTAGAAGGAATTTTCAAATAATTCAAAAAGCAACCCAGCCTAATTTTTCGTCCTCTATCCATAGGTGCAAAAAATATTTACATATAATATTGAAAATTCACTTCAAAATCCCCATTTTCAAATTTCAAGATAGGCGGATTTCCCCTAGAGCCTCAAAATATTGACCTCATCAAACTCAGTCTAGATTTAATCCCAAAATAACCTCCCAAGAAGATCAAGACCAAAATTTTGACCAAGCCAAGAGGCATAGATGCAAAAGGAACAAGAGGGTCCTCGCCTTCAGTGGGGCGTGTGTGTGAAAATTGCACAACAAATGACGACTCTTGCTGGGAAATGCTCTAGAGCATTTTGATGATGAACAAGAATCATGAACCTAGAATCTCTGGTTTTGATCTCCCTATCAGACAAACAAATCAAAATGCAAGATTAAAGAAAATCAGGACCAAAGGTAGACTAAACCTTCCATAAATTGAAAATCCAAGTGTGTGCAAGTGAGTTCATTTCCCTCCTTGAGCTATTGCAAAAACCAAACTCAGTCAAGTTAGGCTACGTAAAGATTCTAGCTCCAAAAGCAACCTGGATAGAGCCTCGTTGTGTAAGGTGTCCATAGCCCTGACGAGGTTATTGTTGTGATTCTCTCGAACATAGCTCTACTGCCAGCCAGACGTCCATAGAGATATTCAGATACTCTTGATAAGTTGAATTCATTCTTTTGATTTTCAACATTTTCTCTTTTTCTTCTTTTTGATACTTCTTTTCTTTTCACTTTTTTCATTTCAACCTGTGAACAATGAAGTTCACACTCAGGGCTGAGAACCATAGTGACGCTGAAGCAGAAATAGGATTTTTCACCTAACAAGACTTCACAAAGATCCCACAACAACCTCAGGATTCTTAAGATGTATGAAAGATATAAGATTTCAAAATACTCTAGGTTCAAATCAAACCAATGACCCATCCTCTTTAAATCAAACATTCAGACTGCTTGACACTAACAAAAGACCTCGACCATCCATTCAAGACACATGATTAAAGTTCATCAATGGAACACTCAGAATAGTCCCAGATAATGAATAATTATTGTGCAAGAAAGACACATCCCCAACCAGAAAATAGAAAAACCCAAGTCGGAGAAGCAAAGCAACAACCAAACTGAAACCCAAAGAAAACCTAAACTAACCAAAAAAAAAGAAAACCAGAAGCTGTCTAAACTAAGCAAAGCAAACTAATCCTAAAGTAATCTATCCTAAAGAAAAAAAAAGCAGACAAAAGAAAAATAAAAGCAGAGAAAATTGCATTTATTCAAATCTGAATTATGCATAAAGAGACTCAAAGTGACTCATGATCAGACAAGGTGAATTGAGTCCCACCCTCATATGGTTAATCAATGCATGGACAAGCAACAAGGTGATGGTAATAGTCCTCAAGAATGCAGATTTGTCTTTATGTTTAGCAAAATAAGGCTCAATAATGTAGCATTCAAACTCAACCTCATAATCAAGAATGATCAACAATTGAAGCAACTCATTGAAACCATGATCAATCCATATGCAATTTGTCTTTCCTAAACTTCCATAATCAAATTGATAAGCTTCATAATTCATAGTAAAGAAAGAAACAACCTGATTTTGTACTATTGTAGACTAAATGTGGTATTCATCATTCTTCAATTGTGAATAGCTGATATCTATGTCGTCAAGAGGTCTCCACTGATGGTACAACAATCCCCTCATGTTGGAAACATGCAAAATAGAATTGCAGGCATCACTATGTAATGCAAAGTGAAATTTAGATTGAATAAATCTAGAATTATCAACATGGAACTTTTCACCTACTGGAGTATTTCCATGAGGAATTAGTGAGGAGATTGTAGAAGCCTTGTCATGCACAACAAATTTCTCAATAGGATGCTCATGAAGAAGCATCGCAGGCTGGCCTTTAAGCACATTTTCACTTGTGGTTGTGTGATCAAGCCCATCAATTATGATTGTAATATTACTATTTTCAGTATCATTCAAATTTTCTTGCATATCAATATGAGCCACATTAGCTATCTCATCATTGATGCATAAAGTTTGTAAATTTCCAATGCTTAATTCAGCAACAGACAGAGAAAAAATAGAATTTGATAAATGAGAGAACTCCTTGAATTCTTCCTCTATTGGCATTGGTTCAAACTCTTGATCACAATCATCAGGAATGTTGACCACTCCATTAAGTGTTTCCTCATGTTCTTCAAGACATTCATCAGCAACTTGTTGACATTCTTCCATTGGAGACTTGTTTGATGTATTTTTTTGTGTATCCCTTGTATGTTTGGCAGTTGCATTTGTTTTTCCACCTCTTTTATGGTTGTTTGGCACTGGAAGCATGTGAATTCTGAATACTCATGTATTTTGCACCAAGCTGGTAACAACAAGTCCTCTAGGCCGACTCTATAACTCAAGCTTGACCAATCTTTTATAATCCTGGCAACAAACTCTTCATATCTAGTCTATATTGAATCCTTATTCTAAATGGGAGAAACTTGCATAGTAACTCCTTGTAGCTCATCCTCCACTGCATTTTCAGGAATCTGACTAACCTCTAGAAGAACATCCTCCTTGATCTCCATAGGTAACTCTTCACTTAAGTGTTCCTCTGTTAACTCTGATGCCTCAGATTTGCATTCCTTATACTCAGTCCCTTCCAGAGCCACCTCAACATCAACTGCAACATCATCTCTGGATTCAGAATTTGTTGACCTCTCTGTAGTGCATTCCTTGTCTAACTTTTCTTTCCACTCTAGGTATCTTCCAACTTTAATGATGATGTCCACACATGAATGGCAAGTGAACTTCGAATGGGCTACATCATGAACTCTGCACCATTTAGATGAGATGAAATCTTGCAAACACCTACCACCACCAAGCTGATCTTTGACTATTTGTGTAAATTCCTCAACTTCAGCATCGATAAACTCTAAATTTGTAGAAGCTAGTGGTTTAGGCAGGTTTTGCATGAAAATACCTCTTTGCAAAATCCTTTCAATTTTTCCCAAAAAATCTAAGCATCCCAAATCACTGTGCCTACAGGTATTATGAATTATGCACTTGTCTGACAATGCATAGTGATGCAAACCCTTATTGTTCCAGAGATCCAATCTCTTATTCAAAGACTCACAAAGTTGAGGAAAATCAATCTGAAGACCATTTCCATCATGAAAAACATAAGAATGTTTCTCCATCTTGACTCAGAATTTGTACTTTTTAGATTTAGAGACCTATCATATCTCAGATTTTCAACATAAAGGCTCATCCAGTTTAAAGCTATGTCACCTTCGTTCAGCCCTCCTAGTGCCAATCTGTTGATGGTGCTTTCTACACAACAACAACTCAGACAAAATATAGAAATCCTATCTCTCTTGAAAGGTAAATCTCTATCAACAAGCCTCAAGAGATAACCCCAAGGTCTCTAATGTCAGGTCTTGACAATGCATAAACAACTTAGTGATAATGTGAAAATGCTAGTAATCACAAGGGGCCTTACAAATGAACAATGCTGGAAGCATACTTTCATCAGATGCAACAATATGGTGATGCTTTTAATCCTAAAACTAACCCAGATTCAAAATAAACAACAAAAGAGATAAGGGTTGAGAGAGATTCAACTCTAAACTAGCTCCTAAGATCAATCACAATAATGATGAATGTTGCAAATGGACAAATCTCCTATAAAACCAATCTCTGCTTGATCAAGGACAAGCCCACAACTCTGCAGAAATGGTGCAAACTTTTAAGGAAACTAGAGATTTTCAAACTATGAATATTCATCCACATACTCAATAACTGGCGCAATGTAAACAAGCATTCACAATTGAACTTAGCACAAAATGATGCCCATACTAATTTTACACAGCAAATTACAATCAACAAATTGCTAAAAATATGGACCAAAGATCGATCAACATCATTAACATTTCACCATCATTGTAAAAGAACTAAAATATAGCATCTAACATCTGAGAATAAAAAACAAGAAACCATAAACTATCAAAGTGTAACACAAAGTTTTCCAAATCAACAATCCAATTGCATTAACTTCTCTAGCATTACATAACAATTTCCAGTCTCTTTCCTCTCCTATAGTTACTATTTTGCAGAATCTAACTCCTAAATTAGCCAATTTTGGCTTCTAATTAGCTCTTCTAACCTAGTCTCACCCCTTTTACAAATGAGAAGGCACTAGCCTTTTATAGAAAATTACATTTTGAATCAATGGTCAGGATTTAATTCATCCAATGGCCACAATTGCACTTCTAGAAGCATCAAGCTGTTACATTTAATTTGGGAGCTTATGGTACATCATTATCCAATTGCATAAAAGCAGTTACATCGTGGAACAATGAGAAAACAATATTATGCCAGCCTGTCATTAATGGAAATTCCGATTGAACGATGAAATCAATTTCACATGTCTTCTAGAAACTCTTTCTAGCTGTAGACAATTTGGGCACGGATTCATATGCAAGCCCCACTTTTAAAATTTGAATTGAACTCTTCCATATTTCTCTTTTGGCACGAATCCATATGCAAGTTCCCCTTTTGGATTTATTTAATCCTGAAAAATATATATCATCATTAGTAGCTCACATGTTAAAAATTCAATCCAAATTAAACTTGAATAAAATTTTGGCCTTTAAAAAAAAAAACTTACATTTTTTAATGGGAATTTTCCATTTTTGGAAATTTTTATTTTCAATTTTTTTCTCCATCTCAAGAATTTCATTTTCAAGAACATTTTAAAATTTCCATTTTGGGAAAAATATTTTTTAAAAATTCCATTTTGGAAAAAAAAATTGAATTTTTTTCTATTTTTGGAAAATTTTGGGTTTTGAGGGAGTCTTGGAATTTTCCAAAATGGAAATTTTGGGATTTTCCATCAGAGACGGAAATTCTCAATTCCCTATAGGGTCAAAATCCCCTAAACCTCATAACTTTTTTTCTAGAAGGAATTTTCAAAAAATTCAAAAAGCAACCTTGCCTAATTTTTGTCCTCTATCCATAGGTACAAAAGAAAAAATTTCCATTTTTGAAAATTTTTGGGTTTTTCAGGGGTATTGGAATTTTTCAAAAATGAAAATTTCGGGATTTTCAATTAGGGACAGAAATTCCCGAATTCCCTACAGGGTCAAAATCCCCTAAACTCCATAACTTCTTTTCTAGAAGGAATTTTCAAAAAATTCAAAAAGCAACCCGGCCTAATTTTTCATCCTCTATCCACGGGTACAAAAAAATTTACATATAACATTGAAAATTCACTTCAAAATCCCCATTTTCAAATTCCAAGACAGGCGGATTTCCCCTAGAGCCTCAAAATATTTTCCTCATCAAACCCAATCTAGACTTAATCCCAAAACAACCACCCAAGAAGAGCAAGACCAAAATTTTGACCAAGCCAAGAGGCAGAGATGCAAAAGGAAAAAGAGGGTCCCCACCTCCGGTGGGGCGTGTGCAAAAATTGCACAACACTACCAAAAAAATAAAGACTAAGGCCTGGTGGTGTTGTACATTTCGTACAAAGCTTGTAAACAACAAAGAAATCACTGTTTGCAAAAGAGGGGTGCTTTTTATTCAAAATTGTTCCAAAATACAATGTTTCAATGCTTTGCTCGTCTTCACAAGGTTCTTATAAAGATGTTATATCAGTTATCATAACTTCCCCTTTAATTTTAGCTGACCAACAACCTTCCTTAACAAAATGACTCTTCAACTTCTTACACTTTTGTATTTTTTGCAATTTTGCATTTTTGCAACAAATGATATTTTTTTTGTAATTTAACTTCATAGACCTCCTAGAAACCTAGTAATGATTCAAATACATTTGAAATGGTCCAAACAAGACCTTTTTACAAGCATAACATGATGAAGATTCAAATTATACAAGATAACCCCATGGAGACATAAAATTCACATGGTGCCCTGCACCAACTTACCTTTCCACCATTAGAAATTGATATAGAACTTGCCTTTGCACCTGCAAACAATCCTTGTCCAACTTTATCTTTGATTGTTTGTTAGGACTAAAAAATCATGCTCAGTATTCACTAACCTTCATCTCATCCACATCCCACTTACTCCTAAATGTACTACATTTGATTTTTTGATTAACACAAATTGCAGAGATTTTTGTGACAAGATTCATTTCATGACCCATATTACCATATGATCACATCTATCAATAATCCCAAAACTCCATGGTCACCACTCCCATTCCTAATAAATTTAACACTATTGGCCTAACATTACTACATCGGGGGAACTCCCCTCATTGCTCCACCGATAGACCGATGAAAGCAACTCACAACACAAATATTGACGTAACAACACTCCGTCAGGCAGACTTCCAAAGGACTCTCCCCAATGTACCGATGGGGTCAACAAAGGTGAACACATCAGAGTAACATAAGTGTATCAGTGGAACAAATACTATCATTTCCCCGATGGCCCAATTAAAGCATATCGACAACACTAGAACATATCGGCAGAAGATAACACAATGTCCCACTAATGGGGTGATACACTATACAATATGGAGATTCAACATGTAGTAAAAGCATATCGAGGGAATTGAAGGCTATCGAGCCAACATAAAACCCGGTTCCCCCGATGCAACAATAAAAGGCTAAAGGCATTAGAGGAAGTGACAACTATCGACGGACCATGAGTCGTCAAATATATGCTAAGGAAGGATATGGAGGAACTAAGGAACATTGGGGAGACATTATCTAGCATCATGTTGATACCCTGAAGGGAAGGAGTTCATCGGTGAAAAGGTTGTTTATTGGCGGAAGTGGAATTATGATCTCGCCAATGCAATGATTATTATTGTTTTTGACTGATGTGACATCTCAAAGATATCGTTGAGATATTCAAATTAAATTCTCTCCTCTAACGACAAGATTGAGAGCAAGTGGAGCATTTATGAACTAGAGCTAAGTGATTTATATTTTAATTTGATCATATTTGGTCATTAAGACTTGAAAGAATTTGCTAGAAGCGAGAGCAGAGGAGAGAAGGTTGGGAATACGTCATTGTTGCATAGCTCAGAGCCAAAGAAAGTGAATTCAAGTAAGTGTGCAAAACTCGACTAATAAGTTGCTTTTATAAAGGCTTGTAAAAAACTTTAACAATGGAAGAAAGCTCAGAAACACATAAAACTAAGAAACAAAAAATAGAGAAAAGACTTCTAAACCAAGACTTGATTGACAAATTCCCTGGGTCGGGACCGAGATCCAAAAAGAGTGCATAGTTGAATCCTTCCATGGACAAGTTATGGGACAAGCACAAAGGTTTAGGAGATGTGTGGACACCATGGCGGGGATATGAGTTGTTCATGTACCATTATAGGAAATAGTACAAGTTTCAACCTATTTGCAACCCGTGGAGATTAAACTTGGGGAGATTAATGGTACCTAATGTGTTTTTCAATACAAAACTGGTTAAAGCTTTAGCCACTAGATATGACCCTGGAAGAAGAACTATTCAATCATATGATGGGTCTGATCTTCTCATTATTTCTAAGGATCTCATATCTACAGTTTTTCAATTAGAGTGCACTATGGATTTGTCATTTACAATCAAGGACCTTTTAATTGAATACCATCACATGGACACAAGCTATAAAAGATTGAAGCTACCACTACGAAGGCCTAGGGATGAAGGGATCCAAACCAGAAGGTTTTCTAGCATTGAAAACCCTCCATTTCATGAGGATTTTTTTGAAGAATATTTTTGATATACATATCACTCAGTTGGACAAGTGTTAGGAGTAGAGGTTCCTCCCCTCATGTCAATTGCCCCAATGGTCTTGGTTGCAGACATACAAAGTAAAGACACCAAATAATTTGACTATGTTGATTATTTAGCCAATGCTCTGAACCAGGGGATGGAAAGGATCAAAAGCTACAGTGATAGTATTAATTTTAAATATTATTCCTTGTTGATGCATTTGCTTCTACGTGAAGGACACGTCAGAAGGTTCTGGGGAGAGGAGTTAAGGATAAGGGATTTTGATCAAAATGAGAATTATAAACCTATACAATTGTGGACCTCGATATGGGGTAGTAGATATGGTAGATCACATCATCTGTACTTTGAAGAATGTTTTGTAAAACCATTGTTGAAATTGTTGGGACATCCATGTAATTATAACTTGTCCCCTAAAATACATAAATTATTGAGACCAAAGGAAAAGGACCCCAAGAAAAAGGTAAATCATAACTGGGGGGATTGGTATGCATTTCCTGATTGTACTGTGATCAAAGTTTATGGGTTTGAAGGATCCCCAAAATTTATTTCCATAGACAGTTCTAGACATAATAGCCTATTTAGAAATTGTCAGGCAATTGGCTAAATCTAATGTAAAACACCTTAAGATATACAATAAGCAATCTCTCATGACGAACACTTTATGTTTTGGAGATTTTACAGTAGTCACAAAGGAGGGGTATGAAGAAATTGATAGCAAGTTGGCACAATACAATCTACCGTTGGGCAATGAAAGAAAGAATTTTGATACAGAGAACTTTACTCATAAAGAAAATTTGTCCCAAGGGATATCGGGATATGAACATCACTTTTATGTTGATGATGTAATAAGGAATTGTGATGAAGCTTCGAAAAAAGATAGGATGACTTCATATAACAAAGTTATGTTGGCGGAGACATGGAAGAGAGGGAATATCCCATCCTACTCAGGGGCGTTTGATGAAGTGCAGGATCCTTTGGAAAGAATTGAGTCTCTCATCGCTCATGTGGATGAAATCATAAATTAAGATGTGCCCCCCCAATTTTCTTTGAAGAACCTCATACAACTCATTCAAGAATGCAGTTTGAGGAGATAGAGCCTCTTGATTACATACCCTCACAACCCACTCCTATGGTGAGTTTCTCTATAGATACAACCATGAGAAAAGAGGATGAAGAAGGAAGTGATGAGGAATATGATGAGATTGAATAGATAAGCACCCCTTTAGTTACACAATATCGTCCACCTGAAGAACATAACATTGTCAAATTTGAAGCTTCAAATGAACTCTCTAATGTGAGGATTAAGGGTGGGCAAGAATTTATTTTTGATAATGAATTTGTTATGACTTCTAAATTTAAATCATTTTTTTATGAGAATAAAGGTAGGATGTTGAGACAAAAGATGAAAGATATCACTCCTGAGTAGGAGGCATCCGCATTGGGAGAATTAAGGAAAGAAATAGACAAAGAATTAGAATCTATCACCCATGAAAGGGGAAGGGAATTACTTCAAGAAGATGGGGTACTACTCCTACCAGGGTGGGATATCAGTGCTGCAATAATATTTGATAGTTTCAAGAGAAGAGGAGACAAATTAATGCACTTAACAAAGGAAGCTAGAGATACAATGTACTTAGAATCGGGGTACAACCCGGATAAAGTCACCTTGCTAATTTGGTCAGTGTATCCTCAAGATAAGAGACCCACTATCATTAATAACCAAAACTAGGTGTTTGGACATATTTTGGTCCAGAGAGTAGGGGACACTAACCCCATTGAAATGGCTAAACTAAACATAAATGTGGCAAAGTTTACTAAGGCACAAATTGAAATTTTGATAAAAGAAAATGATAAATTGAAGGAGGTGGCTAGTTACAAAATATAAAACATCCTCCTCTTCCACACTATAATTATACTCCCCATGGTTAGAAAGTGACAAGAGAATATTGGATGCATTAGTAGATGTGGCTTATTGGAAAAACTGTCATCAGAAGTCCTAGAAGAAATGCAAGGAGCTGGAAATAGAAATAAAAACCACTAATTATTATGTTGTGTCTGAGATAATCAAAGAAAGATTCAACATGATGATGGATCGTGCTAATGAATATTGGAAGTTGTTTCTACAAACACACTCAACATTCGTGAAGAATGGAAGATTGCAAGAGCAAATGATTGGCAAAAGGAAGGAGATCCTAAATGAGAAAGCCATGAAAGGTCAGACATTGTAGGCATACAATAAGCTGGTGGAATCACACAATAAGTACCACAATAGGCTCAAAGAGGATCTCGGCTATTTTTATTTTCCCCCTACACTCTATGACAGCCTTGGAAATCCTAGGGAGCAAGATGATGGAAGGATGATATTGCCATGTTTCTACCTAATGCATTGTAAGAAATAAATGACGAAGAGATGGTGTTACAAAATACACATAAACAACTTGAAAAGATAATGTATATGGAGTTTGATATGAAGGATGCAATTTCCAATGTAGAGACTTATGCTGAGGAGGAATACACTCGCCATCTTTTTGCTATCAACTTGTTCATCAACCAAACCATAGACGCATCAAATATAGGACATCCATCGGGACATGAAAAATAGCCTGCATCATAGGGGAGATGTACTTTGTAGGTGATGCATTATCATAGAGTAGGAGCCTTGAATAGATCTTAGGTGGTCATGGGCACCCGCTAGGAGATTAACGGATCGTTGCATTCACCTGCTGAAGTGTTAAATTTTTATTTATGTTAATTAGCATTTAGTTATCAAGCATCGTACCTTTTTGTAATGGGTATGTAGCTTGTTTCCTTCCATATATAAAGGGAGACCAATACCAAAGTTAACATTATTAATTTATTTTTACATTTCCATTATAGTAGACATAGTAAGAAGATAGATTGCACAATTCACCTATTTACATCATATTGAGACACTTCTGTTATAATGTTTATATTTTGAAGTAATAATGGAGTAGACTACTTATAAACCGTAATCCATATTCAATGTTCAATTACTTATAAACCTATATACTCCTTGCCTAACATAATCACTCTTGTTGCCTTGCTTTGATTTTAGCTCCCAAGGCTTTATTGTAATTTGCTTGTACCAATTAATTGTGACAAATGTGATCGAGTACTAGCTCTCATGAGAGAAGGTAATGCTAATTTCATACCACTCCATTTTGGTGTTGAATCTAAGTAATGATTATTGAAAAATGATTACTTTGAAGTGCAACCTTCCTTGATTGATAGGCATAAATAGTGATGATATTGGCCTTATGTAAAGATGTTAGAATATTTGGTGGTGTATGGAAAGCAAGGTTTGGGATTAAATGTAGAGCTAAATGAGTTCCATGCCTCTACTATAGTGCTAATGATGATGTCTTCTTTATTTCCCACGAAGAAGTTGGAAAGGAATTTTTCTTCCTTATTTTCCTCTCTATATGCATGTTGGACAATTGAGATGAGGAAATAATTTCACCACTGTCTCATTTGAATATTGTTTGGCTTTTATGGCAATTATCCTTTCACTCCTACATTCTTTCTTATTATCATCTTCTTGATTTCACTCTTTTTTCCAAAAGCACAACCCATTCAAACTCTTCTTGAGAATTTGTTTCAATAACTTCAATAAAAGGCAACAAAATACTTTCTTCATCAACTAGCATGGAAGGCTACAAAGTCATGAATTGGGTGACAGTAAGCAAAGTCATGAACTAAAGAGAGTCATGAGTTAGAAGAACAATGAAAAGACTGAGTAGATCATTCATTGATCTCATAGTTATTTTTTCATAAAACTCATAGTCACAACATTTAGGATAGTCACAATGAATTTCAATGAAACAAAAGGAAAAAATTCATAGATTCATTGTTCTATGTATGATCGTAATACTTTGCTTGGAGATCACAAGAGTAATTTTATAAAGGCATGTTGTGGAAAAAATTTATGACATTTGCATACATCTTTAGAATACAATATAAAGATGATATAATTGAGAATCAAAATATTGAGGGATAGCCTCTTACGTAATATGAATCCATGGAATTATGGTCATTCCATGCAAAAACTATAGGCTTAATAGAGGCAACCAACTACGAAAATTTCTTAGTGAGACCATGTAAGAAAATCATTATATGTTGGTACTCTTCATTTGAGTTGACATGATTTGGAGAGGCTCTTACTAGGCATTCAACAGATGGTTGTGAAATCTCTATTGATGAACTAGATTTCCGCTTCATACTACTATTAGATTTAGTACAATCTAGTGCTGCCATATAATTGACAATATCTTCTACACCTGCTTCTCTATTATTGTTTTCTAGCTAAAATACAATGTCAATTTCAACATATAGTCAATTCAATAAAAAATTGAAATAAATAACACAATGTAAATTAAACCAAAAATCCATACACTTACTCCAAATTTGTCCATTTTGGCCTGCAACCCGCCTTGGCCAAATGTATATTCAACCCTCACATTATCTCTTGCTCTCTTGCCTCTGTTACTCTTTGTAAAATATTCTTCAAAACACATACTTTCCCCTCTTTTCCCTCCATGATTTTTTTCTGCAATTGTATCTAAAATTGTTCATCAAAAGTCTCATCTTGTGCTTGTAATATTTTCTAGATATTTTTCCATCGATAGTGTCAAAGTCATTTTCCATTTTTTGTATAACATATTCCACACTTCATGGATCTTGCTTTGCAAATTTTGATTTACAAATATCCAAATGGGCCCTACATCTTACGCCCAACTCAGAGGCCCACCTTGCAACATTTTTCCCAATGGGTTCACCATCTCTTGATACCTCAACCAAGAATGGCTTCTTCCTTTATAATATTCTTTCTTTTGCATTCCTCTCTGTAGATTTGTATAAATCTTGACTCAATATTTTTCTTTTAACAAAAACAGGCACATCTTCTGTTGAACCACTAATAATATTTTTGGATGATCCACTAATTCCATCAAAAGTAGTAGATGCAATAGGTGCACTCTGAGGCACATCAGATGCAAGTAGACTCTCTTCATGACTTTCATTAACCAAAACTTCATGCTCCTTGGCCACATCAGGTGTGGCATGAGTATGTAGATCAGTAATAGTCTCCGCAGATTTCACTTCATCACAACTATTTTTTTCACCAACTACATTTGTTGAATCACTAAAGCGTTGGCTTCTATGAGTTGGCAACACTGTATCTTTACTTTCTTTTTGTTTTTTCTCTGCATTTTCTCTGCACTCTTTTTCTTTCCTGTAAAACAAAAAAAATATCATATCATGTCTTATATACATAAAGCTCTTGCCTATAAAATTTCATTAAACAATATTAAACAAATAATATACTACTTAGTAGATTTACAACTTTCTTGTTTGTCAAATCAAGGTGCGATAAATATTCATTATTCTTGGCCACACATTCTTCACAAAAGCACTCATAATTTGTCACTGGAATTTCAGAATTATGATCACTATCATCTAATTTTCACCTTAAATTAGTTTTCCTCATTTCCTGATGTCCAAAAAAATAATGTATAACTTAGCAACTTGATACAAAGACAATTAACTGTAACAAAAATTGCATAAATACAAGTTTATGAGGTCTTAGTTTTAATGAAAAATCATTAAAACACGTAGGAAGTCTAAAGCACTGCAAACAACAATAGTCATTAGATGTTGTGGTTATTTTAGTCAATGGATATTAAATAATGGTGCCCTACAAAAATGCTAGTTGCATAAAAAACTTAGCAATGTATTTGAATCAATCCATCAAATCTTTAGCAATAATGTTTTCATTCATAGTTCAATAAAAAAATCTATATTATCAAATTTTAACTGGACATGAACTTGTAGCATGGAAACCATTTTGTACAACTAAACCAATGATTTTCTTAGGTGATAGCACCATCACTAAGAAATGTCTATGGTATTTGGTGATTCTTACTTTTGTTGTTCTGCTATGTAATATTTTTTTCATAACATCCACATACATTCACAAAGGGGTAGATTTCATGAAAAGAAACAAATATGTTGGAGTAGATAGTGAGTTACAAGCAAGGAACGCCATGATTTGATGAATAAAAAAAGGTTTTTAAAAGAGGTAAGGTTACATGAAACATATGAACCATAGTAGAATGAATGTGTTCCTTCAGCATTTCCTTTGAGAACTTTGAACAACCCCTACCTCTACATCACATACTTAATGAGTGAAGGTTTTGTTGTAACACAAATGCATGAGAATAGTACAAGAATTATAATAGTCATAGTAGTGAGTCAAAGTACAATGGTCAAGGACTGTTATAACATCCTATCATGACAGTGGAACCAATGATCTAAAGGAGTTGTCAAGAAAAGATCATTGTCAAAGTAAAGAAATGATGGTATACATATTCATATTGCATTCACATTCATATTCTTATTGCATCCTCGTTTATATATGAAAACACATTCATATTGCATTCATATATGAAAACATATTCATATTGCATTCATATAGCAACTTTGTTCAACATTAAAGCTTTGAAACATGTATTATTCTAAAGGTCTATGTCCTTAAAACATAAAACTTTCTTAAAACAACATAAAATTCTTAAATAAAAGGTCATGCAATGGGGCTCATCAATAATCATCTGCATTCCTAGCAAGATCAGAATCCTGATCACTCATGTCTGCATCTACTTGATATTCTTTCTCATCCTCATTTGTGACATGCAATACATTCTCTCTCCCAATTTCTTCATTGGTAACCAAAATATCTTCTTCAAACAGTCCCTCATTATCTTCATCCACTTCTTCGAATTTTTCTTGTAAATTAACATATTTCCCATCAGGCATTACATCAACAACTTCCATGAATTTTCATTTCGAACGAGACTCTGTTTGAATTACATATGACCAACTTGGGCTTCTTACATCATCAATTAGAAATGAATGGTTAATTTGAAGAGGGGAAACATATAGCTCACCTATCTTTGATAAAAATTGTCATGTATTTGCACGTACAAATCCATACTCATCAAATTGTACTGCGGATGGTCGGATCCACTTACATTTTAATAATATAGGACTATTTTCACCAAAATCCACTTGAATAATTTCTTGGATGAATCCAACATAAAATTTCTTCTCAATTTCATGAAGAAATTTAGCACTAACAACACAATCACAATTTTTCTTTCCTTTGTCTTTTTGTTCCACTCTTAAATGACTACTATAGGCCCACATTCCACTAAAACGCATAACCCATAAATGTGGAGGTTGTGAAAGCTCACTTTCCTCTGTTGTTATATCTTGAACTTCTTCTTTTGCATCACTGGTTGCATTAGCAATCCATTCTTCAAATTTTGGAAAAAAATCACCTCTAATCAAATCATGACATTTGCACTTTTGAGGTCGACGTTGCATCCAATTTTGATTCTCTTCTTCATATTTTTTACATAGAATAATAGTGTACAAATAGTAAGATTAATAATATAAATGTGTAAATGCAATTGAGTAAATAAATTATTGTGTAATATTATTTTACTTGCACCACTTATCGAACAAAGATGTGTTTTGAAGAATAAAGGCATGTATTGCACTTCTTTCTTGATATGATAGCTTGAAGGGACATCCATTGCCTTCTAATACTTCACCTGCAACTCTCTCATATTCGTCATCATCCCATACACGTCGATTGAAATTTTTAAAATCTTTCATATATTTTGTGCAAAATCCCATGGCCTCTTGCATTGAATATCCCTCAGACATGTTGCCTTCTATTTTTTCGCTAGTATGATTTTTTTTTTTCAAAACCTTCATATATCATTCTATAGGATACATCCATCTCGTTCTTACTGGGCCACAATGCTCTAGTTCATATTCTAGATGTATCAAAAGATGCATAGAAATGCTAAAGATTGCTGGTGGAAATTCTCATTCCAATAGACAAAGGACTTCAACAACCTCCTCCCTCAAACTATCAAAGTTCGAAGGATCTAATACATGTAAACTCATTCTCTTTAATATTAGGCCCAACCTTATAATTTCCAATCTTGGCCCCTTTGCCAAACTTGATATATTTACCACAATAGGTAAAATATTCTCGATTATGACATGATAGTCATGGGTATTAAGGCCTCTTAAGCTATTAATGTCAATTTGGCTTATGATGCTACTACTTACATATCCAATGGGAAAGTGAGTCTAAGACATCAATTGTAAGAATTGTGCACATTGTTCCTTTTTCCATACATAAGGAGCACTAGGTTTTCTATATTTTTCATTATCATATTTTTCAACCCAAATATTTCGATGAATCTTTATTTCTTGAAAGTCTTCACATGATGAAATAGTATCAAAAGCACCAAAAAGAGTTTCTATAATAGCATAAGCTATATTTTTCTCAGTATGCATAAAGTCAACAATATTCCTAATGGCTATATCCTTAAAGTATGACAACTTATACAATATGCACAATAGTTTTACACTGCTTTCATTACATGGATCATATCTACTACCAGCAATAACATCATTTTCAATAAATGACATTATTTTTTGTCCATTCTCAACAATGTAATCACCTTTTATTAGCAATGGCACTTCACGATTCTCTTCTTGACCATTGAAACGTGTTTTTTGTCGATGATATGGGTGATCCATTTTATGGTAAGCATGATGTCCATAATAAATACACTTACACAAACTTCTTGAGTGCCTCACAAAATCCTTAAAGCTGCAAGCAGGACATCCATGGTATACATGAATAGAGATACCCAACAATGTGCCATATGTAGGAAGATCATGAATCATAAACAATAGGGAAGCTCTTAAAGTGAATTTGATTGAATGACCATCCCTTAAAGATTGAATTGTTTCAATTCCTTTCCACAATTCCATTAGCTCATCATATAATGGCTCTAGATAAGCATCTATTGTATCTGAGGTCACACTTTTCTTTCCTGGTATAATCAATAATAGCATTAAGAAAAAAGGTTTAGTTGCTAACCATGGAGGCAAGTTATAATTTATTAGAAACACTAGCCAAGTTGACCATTTAGTAATTTGATCTGAGAATGGGTTCACCCCATCTAGAGCCAAACCCAACCTTATATTATGAGGATCTTGAGAAAAATCAGGCCATCTTTTACCAAATTCCATCCATGTCTTAGAATCAAGCACATGTCATTTTCCATCAGTGCTCTTATTTTGGGAATGCCACTACATAAGTTCAATAATGTATCTACACCTATACATTCAGAGTTATCATGGGATTATCGAAAAGTGGCAAAGAACCTTTCTAGGAACCACAGTTGATTTCAACCCTTTTCTATACCTTGTTTCATGACATTTTGGACATTCACTCTCATTTGCAAGATTTTTGTGATATAACACACAACCATTCACACATGTGTGAATTTTTCATACCCCAAGCCGAGCTTACTGATTTTCTTTTTACATTGACTTCATTTGTTGGCAATGTGGAATCAGCTGGTAACAATGAACTTAATAATGCCAATAACTAATCTACACTCTCATTTGTCCAACCATGCACCACTTGCAAGTTAAGAATTTGAAGGATTGTTGTCAAATGACTTAACTTACAATTAGCATACATAGGCTTTAAAGCATCCTCCATTGACTTGGCCCAATCATCGTTTAGACCCTCATTCAACATTCTATCAACTTCTAACCCTTCGTCAAACATTTTTGCCCCTTCATCTATGTTTGGTGTCACTTCATCTATGTTTGTTGCCTCTTCATCTCTCATAGTCTGTAATTCTATCATATCTTCATAATAATTGTAAGCCCAAGGGCTTATACCTCTATGCCCATATCTTATCATATTTCGATAAATCATATTTCTTTTCTTCACCTTTCCACCAAGATAATTTTTACATGGACATGAATATTTTTCAATGTACCTCTCATCAACTACTATCTCATCATATGCATGATATTGATCCGTAGTCAACCTTTGACGGTGATCCATCTGTAATATTGTGAATTCTAGTATTAATAAATCTAAAAACAAAGATGCCAAAACATTGTTGAAAGTAGTTACTTTTAGTACAGACCATAACAAAAAGAAGAGGATATAATGAGTCATTGTTCTGAGATCTATCTTACATTCATTTGAAGTTTACTTACTGAGAATGGAATATGCCTATGTTTCCTATTATCTTACTTTCGGCAATGAGGTTTTTGAATTACCTTTGAATTCATTGCAAAGGGCCTCACTGACTTCAAATTCGTTGCAACAAACTCTGAATTTCTTGCCCGCTTTTTCAAAAGTCTCCAGGTCCTATCTAAACAAGCTTTATCGCCCATGCAAGTGCTTCAATACTTGTCCATGACAATAAAAAATGTCAACAAAAATCCAATTTCATTCCCATTCCAACAATTATACATTTTACAAGTTTTTTGACATAAATATAGACAAGTTATGTAAACCACTAGATAAATAGCATTTAAAGGTTTGTCGTCTCTGACTTATAATTTATTTTTTATTTCAGCTAATACAACTATTTTTTTTGTTTGTTTTCATAGTTGTTACTCATGTAACTTGTACTCTCATATCCCTTTGAGCTACTTTCTATATTTCTTTCTTCTGCATTGGTTGTGTTATGAAAGTAAAACTTGAAAGTGCCCCTGCTGATAAGATTTGTGTCTTTAGTTGTTTTCTTGTTTTTGTGATATTTGACTTTTGAGTCTTAAAATCAAAACACACATGTATGAAGGTTGAGTTGCATCTGAGGAGTAGGTGTTCTCATGTGAAAGGTTTTCTCTTTGAGTCTTTAGTTGTTTTAGTTATATTTGAGTCTTAAAATCAAAATAAAAAATACCAAGGGTGAGATGTGTTTGAGTATAGTTGTTGTCATTTGCTTGTCATATGAAAATTTTGTTCAATTGTATTTGAAGTCAAAATATTGAATCTGATAAATTTAAGCTATCTTTATGTGATCACTGATGATTCATTTGCAATGAAATTGAGTGAAATTTGAATTGAGAAGTGAGTTGTTTGAAATTTTTCAAGATCTAAATTATGGAAGAAGATTTAATTAATGTTTTGAGCCACTCTTTTGACACAACATTAGGATGAGTGATGGATAAGGATTGCAAACACAAGCTCTTTAAATTCATGTACATTAAGAGGTGGAGAAATCCAGACCAATTAAGATCAAGTCAGAAATACAAATTATGAATTGAATATTAAATAATTTTTTAAATATTTTCTCACCGTGATTGGTTACATTTATAAAGTGTCTGTTAACAAAAAAAAATTTATTGGATTATGAGTAAAAAACTATCTAGGTAAAAATTGAAGCTTATGGCATGTCTAGGATACAATCTTGGGTGATTTTTGAGTCTAGAATTTCAAGGTAGAAAATGATTTGTAAAAATCTAAAAATCACAACTTTAAGTGTGAATTAAGTCAAAAGGTTATGTGTTTACCACAAAACTGAGGCTGGGTACTTTGTTTCTGTAAGATAATTGGAGTACCCAAACTTTTTATAATTGTGCTTCTGACTTTCAACTTAGTTTTTATTTGATTTTGTTGAAAACATTATAGACTGAGATTAGGTTTTGAAGAAGTAAAACTAGATCAGAAATAAGGATGAAATCTTGGGAAAAGACAAATGATTTAATTCTCTACAGATTGGTGCAAACAAATGGGTTTTGTAGGGTAACCTTACCAAATTTGAACATTTATGAGACTTAGAGATTGTAGATTTTTTCTCTTCTTTTTATTTTGATCCTTTATCAGTTTGTATGTGCTTTGAGCTCTCAATCATATCCGATGTTTTATTATTTAATGGATTTACCCTTTTGATTGGCTGATATGAGTTTGACATTTAATGATACAAACCACACTAGAAGTTCAATTATGTTGAATGAATTTGCAAGCCTATGTGGAGTTGTTCAAGGTAATCCTTGATGACCTTTGTTTATCATTTTTTTGTCCAATCTAGTTGGATATTAGCCTTATTTTCTTACTTCTCTATTTGATGAGGGTTCATTCACATGGTCATCCAAAAAACATATCTTAAATTAGTTGATTGGTTGAGTGGATAAAACTCCACATTCGATAATTGATTAGACCTATCTTTGTTTCTTAAGGATTTGAGCTTGTTTTCATAATTTCGATATTAACAAATGACAAGCAAATGAAAAATGCATTTGAATTTCTACTCATAACTTTGTATTAGCTGGTTGGGAGGTTTTAATAAGCTACTGCATTGGAATATTTCTATAATAACAGAATGAGCAGCAACAAAGAATTGATTTCAATTGCTTGATATTTTCATTGTGAATTGCGGCAATGTGAGGAAAGCCAGGTGATAATATATAAGTCCAGATGTTTATCTAGATCGATGTGGATCTTGCAAATTCCAGCTACTTAAGTCCAAAACATGATTGAGCCTTGAAAGTGGATTGATCCATAGATAACATTACGGCAAGTGCTATAATGTAATGTTCATTGTGGTTCATGAATGAGTGGAGGTGATACAAAATATTTAAATATACGAGTAATAGTTGTATGGTGTTAATCAGTTAATGTAAATGTGACATAAGGATTTATTATATATAAGTGAGTTGAAGGCCAAGAGTCATTTGTACTTTAGTTAGAGAATCAGAAGGATTATCAAATTTGAAGTCATGTCATCATGTCAATTATCATTCATGGGTTTATTGAAGAGTCTTTCATTTATCTCAAGCACTCTTGTTTTAAAAACTTTATCATTTATGGTTGATTTTTGTTTGATTGTATTTAGCATAAATTATTATTTTTGATTGTCAAAGAGGACAAACTTAACATAGTCATACACTCATAATTGATTTTGGATCACAAGTGTTTGTGTTCAAAATAATCTCTTAGAAGTACATGATATATATCTTCTACAAGTATTTTAGCATGTTGCAAGTATTTCTTGACAAGCTTATCTCTAGGTTCACCTAACTTAGAATTACATGCCAGATGCTACTATGTTTTTTCCTTGGTGAGTTAGATGTGTTCCTTTTTGTTCATAAGGAACATCTTTGTAATTAATGTGGGTTTGTCTCTTTTGATGTGCATCCATTTTAGGATTGCAGTTAAATGGATTCTAGAGAGGGTGTGTTTGGTGGAGGCTCATCAGGTAATGTTTTGGAGTAATTCTTTAATTGGAAAATATATCCTTATTTTTTATAATTTTATTCTATTTGGTAGAGTGGCTCTAGGGATAAGGATTTTAAATGTTTACACAACTCTATGAAGAATTCATGCTTTCTTTATAAGAGTGTCTCCAAAATTTACTTCCAAATTACCATGATAAATTCCCTAAAAATTGTGGTTATAGGAGGGTGTGGGAGGTGTGCTTAGTGAATGTGATGTATATGCTATCCAAAAAACAATTGAGTTGGTTCCTGCAGAAGTACTTTGGACAATTTGACTGACTAGATATGCATGCATTAGTAGTTTCAAGTGTAGCAGAGCCTATTCAATCATGGGAAATGTTAGGAGATTCATTTGTCTCTCTAACAAAGAGTTTTTTTCAACCATTGCAAATTTTCAACTAGCTTGAAACAGTATCTTCATTATTGAAGAACTAGCATTCGTCTTGTCATAATTCTTTGGAATAACTATAGTAACATGGGGATATTGTAAAGAATATTATAAATTAAAGGATTAACATTGATCTGGTCAAGCTAGGTAATGAACACCATATATATGTGGTATTTGTCTTCTTGGAGACAACAAAATTTATTCAGTTATCCATTACTAATTCTTATTCTCTCTTATTTTTTGTATGATCTATGAATGTTATTTTTCATTGTGCTAGTGATGATGTTCTAGACTCATTTTTTCATCAAAATATATGCACAACTTCCATGGTTTAATTGCATCTCACTATCCTTTCCATGATGAGAAGGTAGAGGTAGATTTTAACAAGAGCCTCCATTGTTTGAATTGGAATCAAACAATACTTTCAACCTCAACTTATGTCATTACATATAATGAAATTTCCCCAATTGTATGTATTTTTTAATCACACAATAAGGGGGATTTAGAGCCCAACGGTACCTGCCCAATCTACATATACCTTCGGTGTTAATGAAAATCATAGGCATAAGTGAAAGTGTTAGGAAGGTAGGTCTATTTCATCTAGATTTTTTTCATTGTTGAAATACGTCTACCTTAATTGATGTAAATCTATTCATGAGATTTATGCATGATCACTATTGCTATCTATGCTCTAGTGGTTTGATATGCCCATGATTTTTTGCCTACAATACTTGACTAATGACTCTCTATGAATAACCCAAGTATAGTGCTTTGCTTTCAAACATAAAGTGGGTGGTAAGTGTTGCTTTATATGATAACCATACATGAGTTAGTTAAGAAATGGGAGTCTCACTTATAAGATTTTCTCAATGAATTGGGATCTTGTATGCAAATACATGATGTCTATCTTTTCATTTTTCGATTTTCAGGTTCACTCTTGAAAGCTCCTAAGTGGTTGAAGAGACTAGTTGGTGTCAGTTTTGGATTTGGAGGAAAGCTTGCTTCATTTTGGCCTGGTACAACATCACAAAGTGTTGTTGGCTCTTCTGAGGTAGAGTACAATTTATTCTTTGGTACATGTTATTAAGATGATATATGGTCTTATTTTTCTGCTATTTTCATAGGTATATATACACAATCTCGTTACCGAGGATAGTTTGGTGCTTTGTTCAACAGAGTTTGAAGCTGTAATAGCATATGGTGAAAAATCATCATTGTGAGCTTTGTGTGATAAGAAGTCTCAGGATTCTTGGTTAGTTATTTGTGGATACTTTTTGAATGGGATTAATAACAATTTACATTCATTTGTATTGTTTCACTTGCAAATTTTTGGTTTCTACATTGATTTAGTTTGGAAGAAGAGAGGGAGACATGGAATTTCCTGAGTAATGTTTGAAGATGAAGGAAATACTAGGACAAAGCTACTTGAGCACCTTGGATTTCAAGTGCAGTCAACAGAGAATCAAGACTTACAGGAAGCTCAATCTACCAACATTGATGATATTAGCAGTGAAATAATCAACAATGTCACTCTTGATGATACAACACAATTGGATCCATTAGTTCAGTCAAAAGGTGGACAAGATGTTACATCCCCTAGAGACAATGGAAAGGAGTTTTTTGATAATTTGCATAGTCCAAAAGAAGATTCCTCACTTCTTCTCACTAAAAATAATTGTGTTGTTGGGAAGGATACCCTAGGTAATCGAGAAGAAGTGCAACATGAAGCTACTAAAGATTCGACTAAATACTCATAATGCGATGAAGCCATTCAAAGTTCTTTAGTTGTTGGTGATTATAAGGGAGCATTCATGCAGTGCCTATCAACAAACAGGATGGCAGATGCACTTCTTATTGCTCATGCCAGGGGGAGTTCTTTATGGGAGAAAAATCATGATGAATATTTAAGAAAAATGAATTGTTCCTATCTTAAGGTTATGCTTCTAGACTAATTAAATGGAATTTGCAACGTCTTAAAGTATTTTAATGTTTTATGTTTTACCCTCCTTCTTGTATTTAGCTATCTAGATTTTAGAAGGCTAACTGGCTCTATTTATCTAAAATATATTTTTGTCTCTGGAATATTTTCTAACTTAACACTATTAGTGAAGGTGGTTTTTGCTAGGGTCAATACTGATCTTATTGGCCTTGTGAACAACAGGCCTTTGAAATCCTAGAAAGAAACTCTTTCCTTTGAAATAATTGTTATATCAAAGCATATGAGTGTCAAAGGATCATAGCAAAATGAAGAAGATAATAACAGTTGTTATGAATGCCATATGACCCAATATCATGCACAAAGAAGATGTAAAAGACCATGGAATAAAGTGAAAATGGTTCAAAGTCAATGAGATTCATTGAATGTCAAAGAGCATTATCATTATATTAGTGAAAGCACAAGATTGTAATAGCAATGAAGCAATGGAAATCAAGAAAAATGATATGCAATATTAGGATCACTATCATAAAGGATGAAGATCAACATAAGGTTTTAGGATTCAAGATTTCCACTTACCTTTAGATTGTAACCTTGTTTAATGTCCTTCCCTTTCTTGAATGATACTAGTGTTGCAACTCAAAAAATTCTTCTCAACAAGCTCTGGCACTACAAAAATGGAAACCACCACTCTTTGCATTCAATGGTTGTTTCCTTCGTCAAACTTGCAATGTACTCTCAGACCAAATATTTTTCTTGATATCTACTATTATGTGGTTTTTTCCTCTTGAAAATGTGAAGTTTATACTTCTAAAAACCCAACTACAAAACTCTCTTGGCTGTTATGCATCATGCCCTCATGACAGTGCCTTTGTGGATGGATACCTTTGTTGTTCTTCATGACAAAGAAACCACTCTATGATCATTTAACAATGATGTCTCTGTCATTGCATCAATGCCAATGATCCTTTAATATTGATGGAGTCTTTCTTAAGTAGATTTTCTGCTCTGCAAACCAAGGGAAAACCTTAAAATGCAGGAGTTGAAACACCAAATGGTTGATTAAACTTCCAAACTTCCCTCCAACGTGCAATCAAAATTTTTTATGCCAAAAATAAACTACATAAAATTCCCTCCAAATGCATACACGAACTGACCAAGGCACCAAAAATACCTATTGCTAAAATGCACCCAAAAAAACTATTGTGTGGAAGGCATGCGAAAATTAATCTTCATTTTTAGGAGAAATTTTCATCTATCTACATTGTCATTTTAATATAGGTTGTGAAAATTAAGATAAGCATGATGTGCTAAAATTACTAGAGTTCAAACTTGTATAAAAAGATAACATCTATAAAAATGATCCCCACACAATTGATATCATAGATTATAAAATAATTCTATTTTTAAAAAATAATTAACAATATAAAGCCTAAAAGAGAAAATTTTCACATACCAAAAGCGATCATTGTTATTTCTATTTTGCATTATTAAAATGGTTGAGTATATCAACAAGTGAAGATAGAAGTGAATCAATCTTCTTTTTTAGGGAAAAATCTTCATTTTTATGGCAAAATGTTCTTTTTTTAAGGGAAAAATCTTCATTTTCAGTAGACTCGACCATTACATTCTACAATCCATGTAAATTGAATCTAATTGCTTCTAGAAATAACTACTTGACCTTTTGAAATGAAAGTGTCTACAAGATAGCCCTCAAAATGCAATTGGATTGTTTAAATTATAATTTATTAGTCAAATTGTCCACAATTGCTCTTTGATATATTTGACATGCTAACACAACAGGAAAATCAAACTAGCTTCAAATCATAGTTAAAAACATTAATGATTCATTAACATAATGAGTAATAAAAGTTAAAGAATGTAAATGTTAATTTTTTTTATAAAATATGTGAAGGCCTTAAGACTGCATTGAGAGGCAATGCCTTCCACGCAATAGGTATTTTTGGTGTACCAAGCAACCTAGGCAGCCAAATGGCCCGCTTAGGTAGGGTTCCCATGAGGGGGGCTTAAACTCTATGGATTATGATAAAATTTGAAAGAAAAAAGAATAGAGGAGTATAATAGTCATTTTTTTAGTCATTTTTATTTCTCTGATATTAGTCATTTATTTAGTCATTTGTTTAGTCATTTTTACCCGATGACCAAATTAGTCACTTATGATGATCAAATTAGTCATTTATTTTCCAAATTCTACTAGTGTTTGTCACGTGACTAAAAGTTTTAGTCACGTAGTCATTTATTTTCTAAATTCTACTAGTGAATGTACAACTAATTCACCCCCCTCTCAGTTGTCTTGTGTGCATTCAATAGTTGGTATCAAAGAAAGGTTCCTTTGAAGAAATTTTAATGGTTTGAGGTAGATTTGGGATGGTACACAAGAGGAATGCTCCTTTATTTGATGGATCAATCTATGGTTTCTGGAAGAAAAGGATGAAAGGTTTCTTGGTATCTCTTGGATTTGGAGTTTGGGAGTCTATTGAGACTAGATATTCTATGCCTACTGGTGGTCTGAAGACAGATGATGAGATCAAGGCATATGAGAACAATGGTAAAGAAAGATATTCTCTTCTAAGTGGTCTTTCTAACACTGAACTTGTGAAAGTTATGAGTTTGAAATCTACTAGAGAGATTTGGACAAAGTTGGAAAGTATTTATGAAGGAGATGATAAGGTCAAGAAAGCTAAGATGAAGAATCTAAAGATCACATTTGAGAACTTGCAAATGTCTGAAGATGAAAACATTACAAGCTACATGTAGAAGGTGGAAGAAGTTGTCAATTTCATCAAAGTTCTTGGTGGAAATATTGAAGAAGTGGTAAAAAAGGTATTGAGAAATATTCCTAAATCTTATAGTCATAAAGTTTATGTTATTGAGGAAGTTCAAGATTTAAGAAAATACTCTAGAGATCAGTTTTATGGTGCTTTATCTACTTTTGAAATGAGAGAATTTGGTACAAGTAATGCAAAAATTGAGACTACTTTTAAGGCTAAAAAATCAGAAAAGACCAAGGAATCAGATTAGGAGGATCTTGATGACGTTGAAGAAAATTTTGTGATGAAAATGAAAAAGGGTATAGGTAAATACAGAGGTAAGCTGCCTTTCAAATGTTTCAATTGTGGTAAGATAGGTTATTATGCTTCAAGGTGTCCAAATAGAGCTTTGAATGACAAAAATACCAAAAACAAAGGTAAAGCAATCAAGAAAAGTTTTTATGTTAGAAAAGATGCCAGTATATCTGATGATGAATCTAATTATGGGGATGATGAAGATAGTGAATGTTTTTTCATGAATATTAAAGATGAAACTAATTCTACTAAATATGAGAAATGTGTGAAGGAAAGTGCTCCAAAAATAGGTCACAATGATATGGTGACTGATCTTCATGCTAGAAAGGAGAAGAACTATTGGATTATTAACAGTGGATGCTCAAATCACATGACCAGTGATAAAAGTAATTTTTTTAAACTTGAGAAATATGATAGAGGTCTAGTTAAGTTTGGTGATGATACATCTGCTAAGATATGTAGAAAAGGTTCTGTCAGTTTTGATGGCAAGCATAATACAAATGATTTCTTTATGTTAAGGGTTTGAGACATAATCTCTTGAGTGTTGGAAAAATGTGTAGAAAAGGATATAATCTTATGTTTTAGGATGATGGACATGAGATCAGAAAAAGCTTTGAAACTATGGTTGATGCTGGAAGAAGGACATATGGAAATGTTTATCAGCTTAAAGGTGTTGATGGTCATTACTTTATGACTCAGATTAATGAAAGTTGGCTATGGAATAGAAGGATGTGTCATATAAATTTTGATTGCCTAGTGAGTATCATCTTAGTTCAAGTTGTGAGAGATTTTCCAAGGATTATAAAACCCATTAATGCTATCTGCAAGGAATGTCAAGTTGGGAGGCAAGCAAGAAGAAGTTTTAAAGTCAAAGATCAATCTACTACCAGACTGTTGAAAATGGTGCATACAGACCTTTGTGGTCCTACCAAAGTAAGAAGTCTTCAAGGTGATAGGTATTTCATGTTATTGATTGATGATTATTCTAGAATGACATGGGTTACTTTTCTCAAAGAAAAATTAGAATCTCTAGATAATCTTAAAGCATTCAAAGTTATGGTTGAGGATGAAATGGATATGAAAAATCAAGTGTTTTAGGTTTAACAAAAGGTGGAGAATTCACCTCTAATGAGTTTAATAGTTTTTGTGAGAATCATGGGATAAAGGGGTATTTATTTTCCACTAGGACTCCTCAACAGAATGGAGTGGTTGAAAGAAAGAATATGACTATTCAAGAAGCTACAAGAACAATGATGAAAGAGGAAAACCTCTGAGAAGTATATTGGAGAGAAGAAATTCATATAGTTGTTGACATTCTTAATAGAGTTCAAGCAAGAGAAAATAGTGCAAAGAATCCCTATGAGTTGTGGTCTGGAAGGATCCCTACTATCAAATATTCCAGTGTTTGGAAGCAAATGCTATGCCAAAAGAGATGAAGAAAACTTAAAAAAGTTTGATACAAGATTTGATGAAGGTATCTTCCTTGGATATTCTACAAGAAGTAAAGATTATTAGTGCTACAACAAGAGATTGATGAAGATTATTGAAAGTGCAAATGTCAAAGTGGATGAAGACTTACAAAAGAATTCTATGGTGATAGATGGATATTAATCAAATGAGTCCTCTTGCAGAGAAAATGATAGAGATAAGATAAGGAAAAATAAGTTTAGATTAAAGATGAAGAAGCTTCAAAAAGGATCCCTAAGACCCCTAAGTTTGTGTAGAAGAATCATTCTGAATATCAAATCATCGGTGAAAAAATCACGGGTGTGTTGACAAGAAGAAAAGCTACTATGGCTGAAGAACAGGTAAATCTATGTTTACTCTCTGAAGTTGAACCTAAAATAGTGATTGAAGCATGCAAGGATGAATATTGTATCAAGGCTATGGAAGAAGAACTAATGTAGATTGAGAAGAATCAGACTTGGGAACTTGTACCAAGACCATCAAAAAAGAATGTGATTGGAACTAAGTGGGTGTTATGGAATAAACTAAATGAGAATGAAGAAGTGGTAAGAAACAAGGTAAGGCTTGTGTGTAAGGGCTACTCACAAGTAGAAGGAATAGATTTTAAGGAGACTTTTGCTCAAGTGGCAAGAATGGAAGCTATCAGGAAGTTTTTGGATTTTGCAGCACACAATGATTTTAAAGTATATTAGATGGATGTGAAGTCTACTTTCTTGAATGGTGAATTAGGAGAGGTATACATTAAACAACCAAAAGAATTTTAGTTATCAAACAAACCAGATATGATTTGTAGATTGAAAAAGGAGTTATATGGATTGAAGCAAGATCCCAGATATTGGTATGCAAGGTTGGATAAGTACTTGATAAAACAAGGATTCAATAAAGGTACCACAAATAGTAATATTTATTTCAAAGTTGAAAATGATCAAATCTTGATTGTGGTTTTGTATGCTGATGATATAATTTTTGGAGGAAATGAAGCTATGTGCAAGATATTTACAAAAGAGATGAAAAATGAATTTGAGATGTCTATGTTTGGGGAGATGAATTTCTTCCTTAAACTGCAAATCAATCAAACAGAAAAAGGTATATTCATTTCACAATTAAAGTATGTCAAGGAAATGTTGAAGAAGTTTGGAATGGAAGATTCTAAACTGGTATGTACTTCTATGGTTACTAGTTGCAAGCTAAGTAAGGATGATGAATCTCTTAAGGTTGATTAGAGTAAATATAGATCAATGATTGGAGGATTGCTATATATAACTACTACTAGATCAGATATCATGCATGCAGTTTGTCTTGTGGCTATATTTCAAGAAGATCCTAAAGAGTCACATGTTACATCAGTGAAGAGGATATTTAGATACTTGAAGGGAACTTTGGAACATTACTTGTGGTATCCAAAGGATATTGATTTTTCTTCGAGTTCTTATACAATTGCAGATTGGAAAGGATGTGTTGATGACATGAAAAGTACAAGTGGTGGTGTATTCTTTCTTGTAGGAAGATTGGTGTCTTGGTTAAGCAAAAAGTAAGATTCAGTATCTTTATCTACTGTAGAGGAATAATATACTACAACATCTTTCTGCACATAGGTGTTGTGGATGAAGCAAACCTTGAAGGATATCAAAGTTATATATGATGAACCAATCTCTATCTTTTGTAACAATACAAGTGCCATTAACATTACAAAGAATCTAGTGATACACTCAAGGAAAAAACATATCTCAATCTGGTATCACTTCTTGAGAGAGAAGGTAGTAGAGAATGAAGTGAAGCTTGAGTATGTTCCTACAAAAGATTAGGTTGCTGATATATTCACTAAGGCTCTTCCTAAGGGTACTTTTGAGTACCTCTAAGAGAAGTTAGGGGTTATTAGCCCTCCTTATTTGAACTAGATGCATAAGGATATGCATTAGTCTAGTGGATTTCAAGATTCACTCTTTGTTCTGGATTGATGTTGGAGGCTACCTCTCAAGGGGAGTAGGTAGTATTTTTGTTGGCTGTTGTTGTTAGGGGGAGTTAGTATTAGTAAAGGTTGGTGTTGTCCTTTGTCACCTATGTCAAAGGATATGTGCAGTGATTTCTAGTTGGTAAGGTTTTTTGTGTGCTCCTAAGGAGGAGTATGTAGAGAAAGAGAAAGAGAAAGAGAAAGTATGTATGTTGTCCTTAGCTATTGATGTCAAAAGGGGAGAGAGTAATGTGAAAAAGAAAGGTAGAGAAAAATAATGTGAAAAATGTTCAATTGTAAACAGGAGAGAGAATGTGGAAAAGGAGAGTTTGATGTAAGGGGGAGAAAGAAAGAGATTTGATATGGAGTAGTGTGTTGTTGATCAAAGCTGTCATGTTTATTATTGATGGTTTTTCACATCATGTGTTGCCATCAATGACAAAGGGGGATATTGTTGCAAGTATGAGTATTTGGTGTTGTCATTGATGTCAACAAGCTTGGGGGAGATTATTGAAGGCTTATGTTTGTGTTGTCATTGATGACCGGTTGTGTTGATGCTTTGATTAGTTACATTATGTTGTCATTAGTAAGTTCTACTAGTGTCAACCTCTAGTGTTTCTTTGATAACATTATATAGATGTATAGTTGAATTGCAGTGGTGATGAGGAAGTACTGAAGGTGATGAGTATGTATCTGGTGCTTGGTTTCCAAGTGCTTTTGAGAAAATTTGAATAAAAGAGGAAAACAATGTGTTGTAGAGGTGTTTTGATATATAGTGTGGTGTTCTAGTTTTGGTTCACATTTCTTCTATCTTGAATATCTTCTTGTGTGGTTTGAATATGTTGGTAAGAGGTGTTCAAAGGTTCTATATCTAGAATTTATTGGTTTTGATCATTGTGAAGAATAATTTGTGTTCACCAATGTGAGAATTGTATGTTGCAATGGTGTCTAGGAGAAATGGATTTTCTCTGCATTTCTCCACGGTTTTTTTTTTGGTCGTGTAGTTCTAGAAATGTGCTGATAATGATCATATTTACCTACAATCAAATTTTTTTGTGGTTTTGTGCTTCCAAAGTCGGTTTCTTGTGTTACAGTGTATGGAAGGTTGTCTGAGTGTATAGGGTGTATACATTCTTCAAGCAAAAGTTGTTGCGAAGGAATTTTTTGGATTTCAGGGTGTTTGTGGAATATTCTAGATTATATTCAAGTGTTGTCTATGAGTCATCTTTGGATTTGAGGAAGCGTGTACTTAAATGTTAATGGTGTTTACACTGGTTCGAACGACCTTGGGTGTTTACACTAATTGTGGAAGTGTGGTGTGACATGTATGTATTATTTAGGTTTGATTTAAGATGAGGAGTGGTTTGCTTTCATTCCTTTCCACCATGAGAATTCTTAGTGTAGACCTACTTTGAATTTTCATGGTTGAGGTGCATAGCTGACCTTGGAGAATGTTTTCAAGGTTAAAGAAGGTATAAATAAGTGATGAATTGATGAGAATTATGTTGTGAAATGTGTGATGTGAATTATAGAGCTGTGAAGTGCAGTGCGAGCTTAATGAGTTAGACCACTAGAAGTGGTGAGTAGAAGGTGTCTACAATCTCCAGAGAGACTACGAATGTGTTGGTGATGATGTGGTGGATCTTCTTTGAACATTGCATTGAGATGAATTTATCACAGTAACACTCTTATTTCTTCTTTTGTGTAATATGGAATTGAGCCCTTCTTTCATTTGGATAGTGAGCCCTTTGGCAGTGAGTCTATTGTATTTAGTGTTGCAATTACTTTATATTGTGAGCTAATCCTCACCATGGTTTTCTCTTCTTGGGTTTTCCATGTAAATCTAATTTTCTATTGTGCATGGTGTTGTGTTTCAGTTTTCTATTATTTTCTTTCATGTTAAATGATTATAACAGATTAAGGGTTAATTTAGTTGATGTGGATCAGAATGTTTATGAGGGTTGAAGTTTTAATGTACAATTGATTCACCCCCCTCTCATTTGTCTTGTGTGTATTCAAAAAAATGATAGGAAAAAAATCCATGATGATGTTAAGCATATACCAAGATAGTTCTTAGAAGAGAAAGAGTGCTTGAATCACACAAGATATTCTAATGTGTTAGCGGGGTTACTTAGTGCAAGGTCTAGTAGAAACAGATTGTAGAGGGCAGTGCTATCAGGGAAGAATATAATGAGATTGATTGAAAATTCCCCATCTCTTTCATGATTTTGAAAATTGAAAGTAAAACCTTAATTTAATTTAATATATTCTATGATGCTTTAAAATCATCGAGGGCGATGATTCTTAAGGGGGAGGATATGTTACGCCTAATTGTTAAATTACCAAATAACTTTAACCTTTATGTGCAAATGGATTTAATGCAAGATTATATCATGATGATATTTGAAAGGTTGAATGAAATGAATAAATATGCATTGTGATGAAACTACTTATAAATGCTTTAATGATTCTTAAGCTATATTGTGAATATGATTTATATGTTATCAACAAACTATGAATATGTTGCTCTAAGTTGGATGCAAGAAAGTTTGAACCCTCTAGAGGAGGAGGGAGTGTATCACCCAGGAGAAGAGATTGGTATTAGAACGTTTTCTATTTATATCTGAGTAGACACACTCATTGACTTGCATAGGTTAGTGTAACCTCATCAAGTTAGTTCACGTTTTGTTTTGGGTAAGTCTTGAACCTAAGGTGATAGGGTTTGAGTCGTTAGGGAAGTTATCCTTTTTTCATCTCTATTCCTCTTTGACTGTTTAATTAAATTAAATTTAAAATGCTAAAACTCTTTGTAAATAGCATATATAACATGTAGTGGTTGAGTGTTGCACTTTTAATAACTATTTTATCAGCCACGTGAAGGTGGAGATTTGGAGTTAAAATGCATATGTTCCTATCATCATGGAAGCCCACAACTTGGGAAAAAGATAAGAGATAGTGTTTGGAATGTTTTTGACTTCCAACATGCCAATTAGAGAAACTTTTTTTGTAACCATAAACTGCAATTAGCAAGGTATTGAGTCACCCAACCTAGCCATGGAATTGGGAAGAGGAAATCGATTTGTTTTTTATGTCTTTTCAGACTAAAATCTACATTATTTAAGTGTTTCATCTCAACAAATAAGTGAGTGGCAATGTTGACTCATTCTAAATTCCAATCATGGCATTCCAAAGGGCTTAGTTGACTAGTTTAAACCACATGCCTGGCATAATTTCTAAGTGATGGAAACTTAAGAACCATTTAAGCTTCCTATTACAAACTGATTTATATTCTTATTTAATATAAATAGATAGAAACTGCTCATTATTTTGGGGATTCATTAGTTTTTACAAATTTGGAATAGTTGGATACATGATTTTGAGAGAATAGTTAAGTTTTGTGAGAAGATCAATTGAAATATCCATTTCAATACATCAAAGAGTGATATTAGATTGTTACTATCATATTTAGATTGCTTGATACCTATAGATGAATAGTTAAGAAGCAAGAAAGAGGTGTAAAAATAGAGCCAAGTTATAGAAATTGAGAGGACAACAAGTTTAAAGCTCATTTAATAGTGCAAATTTGAAGCAAGGATTACCAAGAATCAAGTCAAGCTATCCAGACATGATTATAATGATTCTCTTTCCTTGTCTTTCAAATTCTGATTAAAGCTCTTTTATTTATCTAAGTTTTCTTTTGCCATTGTTATGTGCAAAGTATGGTTGTTTAGAAAAGTATATGAATGCATGTATAAAAAGCTTAGTTATTTATGCATAGTGCTAATTTAAAATGCAAAGAGATAATGAGAACTAGGAAAACCAGTTGGTTATATCAAGTAGTTTTATTTTAAATACATCAATTGTTAAATCATGTTTGAATTACGTGATGTTGAATTAATATATTTATATATTTGAGAGAGAGCTTCAGTGGAAGGTTAAAAATATCTCTAAAGTTGTGTTTAACCAAAACAACCAACTTGTTAAACCAATGTAGCGAAGAAAAGATAAGTATGAGAATATGATATTTATCCCAATGAGACAATGTCTTATATATTGTTATCAAACAAGTTTTTATTATATTTTAGTAAGAAGGTCTGAAAAGTAATAGAAGTGAAAATATCTTTGATATCTTTGAGAGTTATAGAATTACATAATAGACCATGAGTCATTATTATTTCCTACTGATTGAAAATCATGTATCCTGAATAGAGGACTTTATTCTCTCATTATTAATCAAATGCCTTGGCACCAAGAAATTTTAAGGTGAAAAAGCACATATAACTCTCAAGTAGAAAATATTCTCCAGTGTGGCTATAAACTTATCATACATTTATATATGAGAACATATGTGTCAAGAATATCTATATATAGATAAACTTTCACATCTCAAATTTTTCTTACATTTAATAATGTTAAGTTATTTAAATATTTATGGAAAAATGAAATTTATCAATTTAGACTTGTGATAAATTTAAGGTTTCAATTTTATTTAAAAAATATCTCTATTCATATGATTGCATACGAAGGATGAATGTTATGGAATCTTTTTTATTTTGAGCATTGGTTAATGGTTACTAATGAAACTCTGCAAGTGCGAGTGTGTGAATGCAATAATAGGTTGAAGACTAAGAACATGGTTGAGGTAGGAGTATTTAGCTAGATGATGATCGGTAAGCATGTTGGAATTTAGAACATGCACACACCACTAAAAATCATAGCATCTGCATTTAACTAGCAATTGATAGATATCATCTTGCTTGTGTGAAATGTATAAATGATTTCATAGATAAGCTTTTGGAAATGAATTTATTGAAGCATTTTCTCTACCTTGTCTATTCGATGCTAATTTCATAATAACAATGGTGTTGGAAATGTGTTTGTTATATGCATATTGACTGCTCTTGAGTAGAACGATTCAATTAAATTTGAAAATAAATATTGTTGTAAGAGGTTAAATGATGAATATATATATGTAAACTTATATATTATTATTGTGGTAAAAAAATTTCCTCTATTTGAAATGTTGAAAAATAAATCTTTATTCAAAATTTAAATAATAACATTTAAAGGAAAAAACATTAATTGAAATTATTAATTTAATAGTTGAATTATATTTAAAATTTTAAAAATGATGCTAAAATCAAATGGGTGGAGGCCACCCATAACCCCAAAAACAAAGGAGAAAATCTATATGTAAGAAGTTACGGGCGACTATCATAATGGAGAATTCCAATTTGGGAGAAAAACACAAGGAAAAATTATGCAAAAGTAGGGGAGATAACTCAAGAAAGAGAAGAAGAATTTGGTCCAAAAAGAAAGAAAGAAGAGGTCAATTGTGCAAGGATAGGAAGGAAAAAGCTGCTCGAGAATCTCCTGAGAATTTTACACTTCATATCTACATTGATTGTGTGAACAAACAAGAGGTAAGATCAACCTCAATTAGTATTTTTCCATATGTTCACCATGCTTTATTCTATTCCATCGAATCTCATTGATTTCCTAAAGGATAATCATGATTTTTGAAGAAAATTCATTTCTTTTATCTCAACATATGGATTTATGTAAATGTTTGTTGTTGGGCTTGTCATTTCGATATCAACCCCTCTTATTGTTGGAGAAAATACTATGTCTTCGTCCATCCCTTGGACTCTGCCTCCATGGCTCTCTCCCTTTTCAATTTTTTTTCTGTTTGTATGAGTAAAAGTATTTGGTTCGAAATGACCCCTGCATGTGAATGCATGTGTGAAAGGGTTACTTAATCAAACCCTCCCAATTCTGTAATGAAGCCTTAAAAGGTTGATCAATGCTATCAACATTGATCATTAAACTTTGTTCCTTTGAAATTGTGTTTAAAATGCCAGATTGATCATTGTATATGAACAACCCATAATTTGGGTGATCAAACCAAGGAATGATACCATCATTCTAATATATGTGTATGTGTTTTCCTTATTGTAAATATGTTGTTAGTTATGAATGATACTCATCGTTCCATTATTTATGTGCATAATTTAAATGATGAGTTGTTAGTCACTTAGTATTTTGAGCCTTAACAAGCCGAACAATGCATACCCATTGTTCCATTAATAATGATGATAGAGAAGCAATATGACGTATATATATGTGTGTGTGTTTGTGTGTGTGTGTGAATATATATGTGTGTGTGTGTATGAATATATATATATAGTCGAGCAACATGGAAATGTTTTAATAGTGTTGAGTGTTTCATGCCCATTATTTTTATAACTTGCATTTAATGGTGACTTGGATGTCCAAATGACAATCTCCATGTCACTTTAAAGACCTTGAGTGAACTAAATGGTGCTTAAGGAAAAATGATAGCATGTCTATCATTTTGAGTGATAGCATGCTTATCGTTCTAAACGTAAAAGTAATTACCTTAGAAGATGAATTTGATAGAATGATATTAATTATTTTCAATAATTTTTAAAAATGATATGACAATATTCATAATGATCTTAGAGGATTGTTTCCCTGAAAAGAATGAACAGGCCAAATGAGATGTCTCGTTTTGAATAAGTTGTCATATTCTAGTGTTTGTTTCAAATAGAGAAATATTTATATTATTCTAGGAGCAGGGCGATACTATTATCTTGGGTAGATTTGCTTAGAAATGCATGGTATCAAACCATATCTATCTCCAATAACCATTTGATGTATCCTTATTACTGTGACATAAATAATGATCTAGAAATATCTTTCAAGATGTTCTTGTTAAAATATTGAATAGAACGAATTAGGAGTAACTTTGTTATTTGCCTAAAATAGTCGTTGGTCATATTCTGGAAGGAAGTTAGATTGATTTTAGTGTGCATAGATTTTGCTTTAATTGTAGATTAATCATGTTGTCAATTAAAAATTAATTTTATGTAAAACGACTTTGTGACATACTGTTTGAAAATCAAAATTTATATCAAGTCTAAGTGTGAATGCTTATTATATTCCAGTTGAATCTATTTGAATCTATTCATGCATCCAATGAAAGTTGACATCTATCTAAATATAGAAATTTGTATGTGGAATTGATCTTTCTTTTTTCAAAAAAATGTATACACATACACCATTTTCAACAAAAGGCCATATATGTGTACATGCATAAATTTTCCATTTATGCATTACACATACATGTGATATACTTTCTTTAAAAAAATATATTTTTTATTTATTTGAATATGTAGATTTCATTATGAGTAGAAAGGAATAAAGGAAATAGTTGTAAACTGTATGTTGATGCATGTATTGTGATATTCTTATCTTAATTGATGAAATGGATTTTAATGTATTTTATTTAAATGACTAATTTAATTTTATCAAATCTAGTTTAGTTCCTTTCATAAATATATTGTTGAACCATAAAAGCCAAGATGAGATAAACATAGACTATGTTGTAGATTGTTTGACTCTTTAACATGAAAGGATTGGCTAGTAAAACTAACAGAAACCAGATTGAATGTTCTACAATTTGAGTAAATTGGATAAGATGTATTTTATCTTATGTATATGGGAGGTTACCTTTCAGGATGGGTGCCGAAAATGGGTTAATAGAGAGTATAGGTTTTTTTTTCCAAAATCTATTATTTGTAATTGTATATAGCTTATGCTTGGCCAAGTGTTTGTAGTCCATTATGTTGTATGGTCTAATGTTTATGATATAACTCTCTGCCATTTCCTAACATAGATCTTTCATGTTCTAAATGTAGATAGAAATGCATGTATTTGTTAGGCACGCACCAGATTCCACCTTGTATATCGTATTCTCTTGCTAAATATTTTGTGCAAGGTCAAGTGTTCTTCGAGTTAGGAATAATTTTGAGGAAGTGTAGCTTTGTGGTTGGGTGGAAAAGTGCCTGAACCATGTTATCATCCACTAGATGCGGTGAGCATTGAAGGGGAATCTCATGGAATTTAATTTTGATTATTGTACTTTGTATTAAATGATGTAATTTGAGTTGATCCTAAGAGGCGATGTTGGCCTAAGTCAAACTATGTAACTTATAAATTTGACATTTGGAAACAAATATAAATTATTGTTTTTGGACATATTTTGCTATGACGGAAAATAGCTAATTGATTTTCTTTAATTTATGATTCATAATGTCATATTTTATTTAATTGGTTTTAATTGAGTAGCACACATTACACTTGGTATCACAGCTTAGGGTTTAGCTCTAGGCGTATGAGCCCACAATGGTCAAACATTAGGGTTAGTCGACCCTTAATTCAATTTTGAGTTTAATAAACTTGAATTGACTACAGGTATGGGAAGGTCAAAGTCTAGGAAAAAGAAGGGAAAGATCATTAGGACTACTAAAAAGAAAGTTGTTGAAGAGAACCCCACATTTGAAGTCCACCCCAAGATTCCTGTGATGAGACCTTGGAACACACCCTCACTTGACTTAAGTTAGAGAGGGGAAAGAAAATCAAAGAGTCTAAGCACACTATAAAAACTAAGAAACCTTCTTCAATTTGAGATTGGCCTTTGGGGTGCAAACCCAATTCTAACTAAAGAGGAAAAGGAGTGCCTATGTGCACATCCTACCTCTTCCAAGAAGGTTTTAATAGACTCTGACGAGGACCTAGAGGAGTGTCCTCTATCTGATAATGAAAAGTCCACCTAGTAAGGGGGAAATTTTGTAAATTAGGATCTTTGTAATATGTTATTATAATAAATAAAGAAAGATTTTCTTGTGTTCAAATTTGTGAGCTTGGAACATCTTTTTAAGATTGCACGTCATAATACTTAGTATTATGTTTTAAAATAATTAAACATAGAGAACTTGTGTCAGTTGCGTTAAACATGGGCTATGACGCAAGTCATTCATGGACCATCATGGTGAACACTAGGAATGGAGATTCAAGTGGTGGTCAAAACAAAGATAAGAATGAAAGGCTAGATAGAATCCTCAACCTCCTAAACTAACAAGAAAACAAAATGGACCATTTGGAAGGGGAATTATGAGGTATGCAAGATGGTCAAAACCAGAGAAATGAGGATCAACCATAAGGGAATAGAGATCCATATGTTAATAACTAAGCTAGAATCAAGGGACAACTTAGAAAAGACCCAAAAAGGGTGGCTCCACCGAAGTTTGATGACAAAACCATCAGAGACATAGCAAAAGAATGGATCATTGAAATGGAGAAGTACTTCAGGCTTCAAAATTTATTAAATGAAACTAAGCTTGTATGGGTAGCATACTAGTTCTCTGGTGAGGTACCACATGGTGGGACAATGAAATGACAAAATAGAAACTGTAGCCTAGAGAGACACTTAGGAAAAATTTCTCCATCATTTCCTAAAAAGGTGGCTCCCTCAACACTTTTTTGATAAGAAGATGATAGAGTTCTAGAACTTAGCACAAAGGAGCATGTCAATAACTCAGTATCAAGAAAAGTTCACTCATTTGTTGAAGTGTGTGCCTCAGTACTAGACCAATGAGCACTTCTGAATTCAAAAGTTATATTGGGTTTAAGGCCGCAAATTGGAGCAGAGTTGGACATACATAACCCACTTACCATGTAGTCTCTTAATCTAGTGAGGTTTGTATCCTTTTGGTTCATAAATAAGAAATTTTAGAAAGGAGACAAACCTCACCAGATCAAGATTCTGAAAAGGGGAAGTGACTCTTAAGAGAAAGGAGAGGTCAACAGTGGCAGAAAGAATAAGAAGGCCAACAACAACAAAGGAATTTTTGATAATAAGTAGAAGCGATCCAAGGAAGATAGGTCAAGAGGTTGAAAAGGGCTTCATGATGGGTGCTACACCTACGGAAGTGATCATTATGCCTCAAGTTTCCCACAACATTTAAAGGAATAAAAAGAAGGCAACCAACATTAGATCCATATGGTGGTGGATGATAGGAACATTGAATATCAAGCCTTTCCAATCTAGTTGTCAGGTAAGCTATATGAAAAATATGTTTCTATTTTGATTGATAATGGAGCCACTGAATTTTTTGTTGATCCAAGAATAATTTCTAAGTCACCCATTAGACCTAGACACATGGTCAATTCATGGATGGTCTAGTATGGAAATCTAGCAGAGTAGAGGGTGAATTAATGTCTTTATTGTAGAAAGTTAGAACTTCCCAGTTTCAAGACCCAATTCAACCTTTATGTGGCGCCCTTAGGTTCCTAAGATGTGATCTTAGGGATAAAATGGTTGACTAAACATAAGTCCATAGTGAACTATGAGGATAAAATTGTTAGTTGTTTGGATGACTATGGGAACTTGGTTGAGGTACATGGGTTACAAAGGCCACTAAAGCTAATGTAGATCTTAGCCATACAGCTCAAGAGGGCTCAAAGGAAGGGGTGTACCATCTATGTGGTACATGTTAGTGAACCTAAAAATATGAAGCCTTACTTAGATGATTACCCTATTCTCAAGGAGTTTCAAGATGTGTTTCCTGAAGCACTCACAGAGCTACCTCCTAAGTGAGAATTCGATTTCTCTATTGATCTAGTACCAAGAGTTGAACCATAGTCTAAGGTGCCATATATAATGACTACCATCGAGTTATTCGAATTAAAGGCCTACTTGCAGGAATTGTTGAGAAAGGGGCTTATTCAACCTAGTGTGTCCCCTTTGGGTGCATCGATTATCTTCATTAAGAAGAAGGATGGAATCTTGCGTCTGTGTATTGACTATCAAATTTTGAACAAGGAAAACATCAAGAATAGATATCCTCTCTCGAGGATTGATGAGCTATTTGATCAGATGAAGGGAGCAATAGTGTTTTCTAAAATATTGAGAATCAAAGAAGAGGACATCCCTAAGACTATTTTTCAAACTCGGTATGGACACTACGAGTTCACGATGGTACCTTTTTCTTTGACCAATGTACCAATGGATTTTATGAATCTCATGAATAGTGTATTCAAAGATTGTCTAGATGATTTTTTCTTGACCTTCATTGAATACATCATGATTTATTCCAAGTCCATTGAGGAGAACAATAAGCATTTGAGGATAGTATTACAATGTCTGAGAGAGAAGAATATTTTTGGAAAGCTATCCAAGTGCTCGTTTTATCAAGACAGGGTGCATTACCTTGGTCACATTATATCTACAGAGGGAGTCTCTATGAATCCCAAAAAGATAAAGGCAATAGTGGAATGGCCAACACCTCAAAGTCTGACATAAGTTTGAAGCTTCATGGGACTTGTGGGATATTATAGGATGTACAAGGATTCTCGCAAATCACAACCCCAATCACATATCTTCAGAAGAAAGGGAAAAATTTTGAATGGTCAAAAAAGTGTGAGCAAGCTTTTCAACTCCTAAAGGGGAAGCTCACAACAACCCTAGTATTGACTATACCTGATCCCAGTGGTCAATTCATAGTGATCATGGATGCTTTGGGAGATGGTGTAGGAGTTGTATTAATGCAATATGGGCAAGTGGTGGTGTATGAGTAAAGGAAGCTAAAGAAATTTGAAATGAACTATGCATCACATGATTTGGAATTAGCTACAATAGTGCAAATGTGGAGGCATTACCTATTGGAGAAGCCATTTGATTTCAAAATGGATCATCTGGAATTGAGATATATCTTCACTCAACCAAACCTCAATGCACGTCAAAGAAGGTGGTTGTAATTCCTTAGTGAGTATGACTTTGGAATTGAGTACATTAAAGGAAAAGAGAATAGAGTAGCATATGCTCTTAGTAGAAGAAGACATATGATGGCTATGACTTTGACAAGGTCAAATCTAAGGAAGAAAGTGAAGCAACACTTGCAAGGGGATGAGAACTATGAAAGGGTAAAGCAAGCTCTACAGGTGAACCCTTTAGACCATCAATATGATGGGTATGAAATGGAACCATATAGAATCCTATGATATCAAAGGAGGATGTATATTCCATATTCTGGAGATCTTAGAAAGTTGGTCTTGGAGTAAATTCATAATGCCCCTTATTCGGGACACTTCGAAGATGATTGCATAATTGAAATCTTTATATTTTTTGCCTAAACTTAGGAAGGATGTAGTGGAATATGTAAGTAGATGCTTGGAATGTCAGTGAGTCAAGGCTAAACATGTGCATCCAATAGGGATTCACTATCCTCATGACATACCTGAGTACAAGTGGCAGGTGATTAGCATGGAATTTATTTAGGGGTTACCATTGAGTAAAAATAGGCATGATGTCATCATGGTAGTAGTCGATAAGTTGACTAAGGTGCCAAATTTCATTCTAGTGAACCTTAAGGATGGATTGTTGACCTTGGCCAAGAAATTTTTCCAAGAGATCTTTTGTTTGAATGGAGTGTTAGAGACTATCATATCTGATAGAGATACTCATATGACATCCAAATTTTGGACAACTTTGAATGCAGCCTTGGGAACTAAGTTGAATTTTAGTTCAACATATCATCCGTAGACCGATGATCAAACACAGAGAGTCAACCAGGTAGTAGAGGATCTCCTCCAAATTTATTGCATGGACCAACATTATAAGTGGGAAGAGTATCTACGCTTAGTAGAATTTGCATACAATAACTCTTTCCATGCATCCTTAGGTATGACACATTTCGAGGCTCTTTATGGGTGAAAGTTTCATACACCCATTAGTTGGGACAGATTGGAAGATAGGATTATAGTGGGTCCTAAAATACTCAAAGAGATGGAAGACTAGATGAAACTCATCAAGAGTAGACTAAAGGAAGTGGTAAACAGGTAGAAAAGCTATGCCAACAAGAATAAAAAATTCAAAACATTCTTAGAGGGAGATAAGGTCTTTTTGAGAGTCAAGCCACAAAAGAGCTCAATTAATTTTGAAATTTTTTCCAAGTTGGCCCCTAGATATGTGGGTCCCTTTTATTTTTTGGAAGTGATTAACCCGGTTGCATACCGACTTTCTCTGTCACCTGTTCTAGCTCGACTCCATAATGTATTTCATGTTTATTTTCTTAAGCCATATCATCCTGTGTGTGTGAAATGTGCAAAGTTAGTATCAACATAAACCTTAATGAAATGATTTATATTCAAATATTTGAAGCAAACAATTTATTCTAATTTGCAACAACTAAATCTTTCAAGAACGTCTCATTGTCCTCTATTCTTAATGATTATTTTAACCTTTTTGGCCCTCATATTTCCATGTGCACAAAGGCTATTAGAATGACACTTAAGAAACGAGATTAGTATTCAACATGCAAGCCAACTAAATGCCTACATGAAACTATATCCAAAAAATGATGATGAATGCTATGATGAAGGGATGATGGTGATTATGATAAATAAACAAGTGGAGGTGGATGCTATGGTATTGAACTAGAATGATCTATGCATGATTCTACATATGCTCAAATGAAAACTTAAAATGAACTAATCTAAAATGCAACTATGATGCAAGATGGGACATAAAATGCAACTATGATGCAAGATTTAAAGCTAAGATGTAAATGCAAAGAAAAACATGATGTAAAAACTAGCTATAAGACTCCAAAATGCTCCAAGCTCCAATGATAAACCTGCATAATAAATCTAATTCAAATGTGGATATAAAATACAATGCCCAAGGGTTGTATTTATAAGCCTTTTCCAAGCATATAGTGAGGTGGCAATAATCAATGGTCCAGATTCTAATAAGAAAAATGGATGGTGAAGATGAAGAGAATCAAGATGTTGTCCCCTTGACCAAAGACAACATGCTATTTGGATGGAAGAATCTCTTGACCAATGGGAAACATGTCATTTGGATGGAAGATTCAAGTGTGTGAAGAGAAGACCATGTGCTTCCAAAATTGGTGGAAGTGTGGGAGGAATAAGACATGTGCTCCAAAATTGGTGGAAGTGTGGGAGGAATAAGTCATGTGCTCCAAAATTGGTGGAAGTGTGGGAGGAATAAGTCATGTGCTCCAAAATTGGTGGAAGTGTGGGAGGAATAAGTCATGTGCTCCAAAATGAGTTGAAGATAATTCTAATTAAAAATTAGAGTTATTTATTTTCATGCGACCTTGGTGAGGTGGCACAAAAAGTTGTAGAAATGTGCTTTAATTCCTAATTGGATTTAGTGAAGATTAATTAAATAAAACAAGTTTAGGGAACCTTGTTTATTTAATTAATTTAGAAGAATATGTTTTAGATTTGGAGAATTAGAGAAGGGTGAACAATATAAATAAATTGAGAATTTATTTATACGTAGTTGGAATATTAATCAAATAGCTAGTATTTAATTAATTAAAGGTAATGACCATTTTTAGGTGTATACATTTTTCCCCTCTTTGAAGTAATGTGTTTACACGTTGCTTCAAAGAAAAATTTGATATTGATGCTCAGAAAAGTTTTCGATGTCCCAGATGATGCCCCAAGTGATGTCGGATATATGCCCCCTCGAGAGATAAATTGGTGAAATTTGAAATTTTGATGATTTTTTGGAATTTTTTGAATTTTTTTGATGATTATTTGATGATGATTTCAAAATTTTATGGTGCAAAGATGATTTATCTCCCAAAAAATGATGTTGAACCTGCCAGGAGATGAATTGATGCCTTGTGTTGCCTCCTTGTGTTTGATGTTTGATGATCGCGTTCAGCCGATTGATTTGATGATGTTGATATGATAGTTGATGATTGACCTCATGATAGGTGAGGATCAATGATAGGATGTTGATGATTGACCTCATGATAGGTGAGGATCAATGATAAGATGATGATGATTAACCTCATGATAGGTGAGGATCAATGATAGATTGATGATTGACCTCATGATAGGCGAGGATCAATGATAGATTGATGATTGACCTCATGATAGGCGAGGATCAATGATAATTTGATTGATTGATGGACCTCATAATAGGCGAGGTGCATTGATTGATTAACCTCATGATAGGGGAGGTTGGATCGATTGATGAACCTCATGATAGGTGAGGTTGGATCGATTGATGAACCTCATGATAGGTGAGGTTGGTCTGATTGATGAACCTCATGATAGGCGAGGTTGGATTGATTGATGAACCTCATGATAGGTGAGGTGCATTGATTGATGAACCTCATGATAGGTGGGGTTGGATTGATTGATGAACCTCATGATAGGTGAGGTTGGATTGATTGATGAACCTCATGATAGGCGAGGTTGAATTGATTGATGAACCTCATGATAGGAAAGGTTCGATTGATTGATGAACCTCATGATAGGGGAGGTTGAATTGATTAATGATTGACCTCATGATAGGCGAGGCGCATTGATTGATGAGCCTCATGATAGGCGAGGTTGGATCGATTGATGAACCTCATGATATGTGAGGTTGGATTGATTGATGAACCTCATGATAGGCGAGGTTGAATTGATTGATGAACCTCATGATAGGCAAGGTTGGATTGATTGATTAACCTCATGATAGGTAAGGTTGAATTGATTGATGAACCTCATGATAGGCGAGGTGCATTGATTGATAAGATTGTTGATTTGCGATATGTTATGATCATAGGAGGATTTCCACATCTAGTGCAAGCAGATTTAGATTTGATTGGGTGATGTGGTTTGACTTCTCTGATTAACAGATATGCCCCAATATAGGATTGATTAATGTACCGAGACTTGATGATGTACTGAGACCTAATGTATACACTGATTCAGTTGAGACATTGATGATGTACTTCTTGTGTTCAGAGTTTTTGATACAGTGCCATTTTTGATATTGATGTATCTCTTTATACCTTTGGATATCCTTGTACACTTTCACATCATTTTGACGTATATTATGTGCGGCGATGATTATGATCTATGTGTATATATGATGTTTATATGATGATGATGATTATGATGGATGCAAATGATGATGTAACTGATGTGTTATGATTCTATGATTCTTTATGAATGATGCCTATATGATAAATGTGATGGATCCTATTATGCTAATGAAATGTGATGCATTTTATGTTTTTCTTCTTTTCTAATGCAAATAAATGATTTATGAAATGATCACATGATGATGCATATTTCTATTGATGTTTATGTGATGTTTATGTGATGTTTATATGTGATGATGATCATGATGATTATGATGATTATGCAATGATGATGCTTATGTGATGATTTATTTGTGGGATGTATGCAATGATGATATGATAATTCATGGTTGATGATTTGATATGCTTTATGGATGATGGATTTGATTATGAAAATGATGTATGATGTTCCATGTGAAGATTATGTTGAGTATGTATGGATGCAATGCAAATGATGTGTGATGTTTTGTAATGATGAATGATAATTATGTGATGCAAATGATTATGCAAATGATTGTGTTCTAGGGTCTTAAGCTTAAATGAGTGAGTATATCTACCTTCCAAGAGTTGTGGGAAGGTTGTTGTCAGTTGATTCTTTGATAAATTAAGCTTCACAAAACCTGACATATTTCCCAATTCTTTTGGAAATCTGAAGAGAATCCCTCATTTAAGCTTAGTGAACCACTTCCCTAATGCCCTTAAATGAAATGATTTTGATTATGTAAATGAGATGTAACGGATGCCATTTTTGTGTTTTCTAATGCAAATATTATGATATGATATATGGATGGATGAATGATGTTGTAATGTTTTCTATTGTATACAAATGATGATGCAACTGATATGCAACTAAATGAGAATGATGTTTTTTTGGTTATGTCAAGTGTACTCAATCCCTTAATGCAAGAGATAACATCATTGTTGCAACTTTGGAAACCTCATAAATACAAATGCAAACTAACATGGATGCAATATACTCTAACCATGTGGATCTCGTATGCAAAATTTTTCATTCGTAATAGCCAATTTGTCATTATTTTTATCATCATTGGGCCTTTAAAATGTTGAAAGTGAGTACAAGCATCAATGGTATATTTAGACTATGATGGCCTGAGTACTACTTCCATGATGTTTGATAGTGCAAGTTAACACAAGCATCTAAGTATAATTAAACCAAGATGACCTGAGCATTGCTTTCGTAAACAGACAAGAGTTAACTGTTTTCCTATGCAAATTCAGAATGTCATTAGTGATATATTGTAGAGCATGTCCCATGATAATTTGCATAGTAATAATGATCAACTCACAGACAACAAAGAAAGAAAAATCATACTCCTTCCTGGCTCCTCTAGTTCGGTACATCATCGAGGGGCTTCAGAGATATGATAACAAAAATCAAAGTACAAAAATTGAAAATTTGTGTTTAATGTGGTAAACCCATGATTCAGAAGAGCATCATCCTTTTGATTTGATTTGATTTTCAATTTTTTGATGTTTTTGGGATTTTTTTATTTTCTAATTTTTAGGTGTTTTCTGAGATTTTGACCAAGAACCTAACCTAAAGACCTATCCTAGGGGTCTCGGGGGCTGATCAAAGATGAGCCTTGCCTACGTTATATATGCAGAGACCACATAGTTCAACAAGATGACTCTGTTTTTGACTTTTTGACTGACTTTTGACCTGTTTTTGGTTTTTTGATATGATATGGACGTTTGATGTGTTTCTGATGGTGATTGATGTTCAATGTTGGGTTGCATTTTAATAAAAAAATTTGATGTGTTTGTCTTACTACTATTTGTCTGTTGGTTTAAGCTTAAAGTTTGTTGCCCCTAGTCTAGGGCGAGACACGACCGTGATGCCAAAATATGTACATGGTGCTTTCAAAGGATAGGCAGATGGATGGTGAAAGTGAATGGCGAAAGAAAATGGTCGACATGCTCAAATAGATGGAAAATATAACCTATCACAAATAGCAACTGTTGCTAGGTTTTCACTACTTGTTTTTATTGCACTTTTTCAGATTTTATGATTTTTTACTTTTTTTGTATTTTTCTTTGTTTCTGATTTTTTTGTTGTTACCAAGACACCTATTTTCTAGGTTTTCATCAAGGCAACCATTTTTTTAGGACATTTTCTAATGTTTTTGGTATTTTTTAGGACCTTTTCCCCAATGCGCTAGATGATTCAAGTGTAGAACTTCTTGAGATGCAGGTTGTTAAGGGGTTCATCAAACAAATCCCCTTCTGGTGTAGACAATTGATATGCTCCTAATCCAAAGACTGAGATAATGAAAAAGGGACCGAGCCAGTTTGGTTCAAATTTCCCCTTCTTTTCTCGATCTTATTGATTGTGGGGGTTCTCTTTCAAGACTAAATCTCCAACCTGAAATGTTCTAGGCTTTACTCTGTGGTTGTAGCTTCTAGATATCCTTTGTTGATATGCCTTCAGGTGATCCACTGCATGTTGATGATGCTCATCCAAGAGTTCCAATTCTTGTAACCTAGAAACTCTATGATCCTCATCTGAAATGATCCCTTTTAGTGATACATGGAGTGATGGTAGTTCAACTTCAATGGGTAGAATGGCTTCTAAGCCGTAGACTAGAGCATAAGGTCACTAATACATTTGACTGCAAAATACGACAAAACTGTCCAATGAAATATGTAAAATTCGATGTTCGTCGGGTGCTTGTAAAATTTGATGTGTAATTTCCAATTTTTTGAAAGTTTATCCCCAACGTTCGTCGAAATTTCGACGAACCTGGGGTTCGTCGAAATGTTGGCTATTATTTTCGTCGAATT
>VDFB02358134.1:148315731-148345262 GCA_007258455.2 Sequoia sempervirens
TTTAAACATATTTAATTGCAATTGGTGTATTAATTAATGTAACTTTTCGTGTTTCAAATTTAGAGCATGTAGAGTGTGATCAACGTGTTGAGCATGATCAGGCTAGAGAAGATCAAGAACATGATGTGGCCCCATCGGGTAAAGAGGACCACCTTCATGTTCTCTTAAACTTTATGTTAATTTCAATTGGTGTATTAATTAATGTAACCTTTTCGTGTTTCAACTTTAGAGCATGTAGGCCAGAGTGATCAGCGATGTTGAGGCATGTGATCGGTAGAAGATCAGGAACATGATGTGGCCCCATCGGGTAAAGAGGACCACCCTCATGTTCTCTTAAACATATTTAATTTCAATTGGTGTATTAATTAATGTAACCTTTCGTGTTTCAACTGTAGATCAGGATTTAGAGGGTGTTCAACATATTGAGCATGAGTCTATAACAAAAGTTCAGGAACATGATGTGGACCCATCAAGTAAAGAGAACCACTCTAATGTTCTTTTAATTAATGAAATACTTGTAACAATAATAATAAAACATATCAGTTTAACATTTCTTTCTTATTGCAGCAGATCCCCCCTTGAAGCGGCGTCCATGTCATGAGTAGATGACTACGCGTACATTAAGATCACAAGTAGAGGGCACAACAACTAAAGGGGGACATATATTGATTTAGAAAACGATACTCCACTTCAACTTTATGTAGCTTTGAAAAAGAAACAAAAAAAAAGTGATTGTAATCATATCATGACAACCATATTTTTGATAATATGTAAAAAAATGAAAGAATGAATATTATATGTTAATGAATGAATGTGAATATGTTAATTAATGAATGTTATATGTTATTAATGGATGAATGAATGAATGTTATATGTTAATGAATGTGAATATGTTAATTAATGAATGTTATATGTTATTAATGGATGAATGAATGAATGTTATATGTTATTGATGAATCAATGATTAATGTTATATGATTGGGTATGGGGAATTGAGAGTGATGTGATAGGGGGGAGGGGCCAAATGAGCTTCCACCGTCACTTGGTTGGCCTTGTTAAGTAGAGAATATTAAACTATACTCAAAACAAAGAGAAGCTCAATAAGGTAATGCAATTTTCAATATAAGAAATGCATCGTTTGAAGCATCAAACCAATATGCAGTCTGTATGTATGATCAGTCATCAGTCTCCGCAATGGTATATTTCCACGAATTTTTTTTATTTTTTTAAATTTTTCTTCTTCGTCGCAATTTCGATGACACTCACCGACGAATCAACAGAAAGGCTCGACGAAGTTGCTATAGCTGTGACGACGATTTCGTCGTAACTCCCTACCCATTTTGTCGCACTTTCGACGCACTTTTGGTGTTCTTCCGACGCTACTCCTTGCGAATTTCGTCACACTTTCGACGCACTTTTGGTGTTCTTCTAACACTACTCCTTGCTAATTTCATCGCACTTTAGACGCACTTTTGGTGTTCTTCCAACGCTACTCCTTGCTAATTTTGTCGCACTTTCGATGAACTTTTGGCGTTCTTCCGATGCTACTCCTTGCTAATTTCGTCACACTTTTGACGAACTCTTGGTGTTCTTTCGATGCTACTACCTGAGTATTTCGTCGCAATTTCGACGAACGTCTTCTGTTGTTTCGACGCTACTGCTTGCCCATTTCGTCGAACCGACGACGAACTTCTAGTGTAATTCATCGGTGGATAAACAAAGTTTTCATCCATATTCTGATGAAATCTTGAGGTATTTCATGATGCCGTCGACCGACGATTCTTCGCCGTTATTTCGACGTTTAATTTGTCGTCGGCCTTGCGACGAAAAATCAGCGACGGAAATATTTTCGCCATTGTGTCACTCTTCCAACAAAGAATTGTCGAACGACCGACGAACGCCCGTCAGAAAATGGTGTCAAATCCAGTAGTGGGTGTAGCTCAGGCATAAGGGTACAAATACTAGTTCTGTAAGCCGATAGAGTGGGGTTCAGTTGCACATGCTAGTCATGTGCAACATCATTGATAGTTTTATTTAAGATTTTCAGGATAGTCTTGTTTGAGGCCTTTGCCTGGCCATTTCCTTGAGGATAATAGGGTGTAGAAAACTGATGCTAGATATAAAATTTCTCACATAGTTCTTCAACGTCTTGATTTTTGAAAGGTCATTCGTTGTCTGTGATGATGGACTGAGGGATGCCATACTGACAAATGATGTAGTTCAAGATGAAAGATTTGTTTTCCTGTGATAGTAGTTAGGGGGACAACTTCAATCCATTTTGTTAGATACTCGGTAGATGTAATAATGAACTTGTGTCCATTGGATGAAGATGGATGAATCTTGCCTACAAGGTTCAATTCCCACTGATAAAAGGGCCATGATGATGCAAAAGGGTGAAGTTCCTGTGCTAGTGCGTGGATAAGATTTCCATGAATCTGGCACTTTTCAAATTTCTTGACAAACTAAAAAGAATCCTTCTCCATGTAGTTGACCAGTAATATCCCAGATGGAGGAGTTTCTTAGCTAGGGTTAAACCACTTGAATGAGTGCCACAAACACCTTCATGTACTTCCTGTAAAGTCATTTCAGACTCGTCATGTTCTAGACATCGAAGGAGAGTTCCATCAAGACCTCATCGATAAAGGGAATCCGCAATAAGGGTGTGTCGGGCAGTTTGGTGAATGAAGTTTCATTTTTTATTACGAGATAGGTCAGGAGGGAGGGTGTTATCTTTTAGGTATGTATAGATTTTCTCGTAGAGGGAAGTGTTGGCATCAGCTAGATGGTAGATAACTTGGGACTCAGGGTTGTCATAAGATGGGTTAAACAGTTGTTCCACCATGAAATCATAACAAGCTCGTTTCTCTGGAATCTGCAAGAGAGAAGAAATGGTTGCCATGGCATTAGTGGCTTTGTTTTCATTTCGAGGAATTTGTTCAAATATTATTTCCACAAAGTACTTTTTGAAGTCATCAACCATTCTTTTGTAGGGCATCAACTTTTCATCCTTTGTTTGATAGTCATCGTTTGGCTCGTTAATGACTAGTTGTGAATCCCCATAGACAAGTAACTTTGTGATCTTCCACTCAACTACTACTTTGATTCCAATGATCAAGGCTTCATATTCAGCTTTGTTGTTGGTGCAAGGGAACATCAGTCAGTAGGACTTGGGAATGGTTTGTCCTTGTGGCAAGTTAAACAAAATTCTAGCTCATGATCCATGTTGTGTATAAGAACCATCAAAGTACAAGACCTATTGTTGTGTGGACATTGTTAGGACATCAACATCTGGAAACTCAATGTTCATGGGATGATTGTCTTGTAATGGTGCTTCAGCTAACTGGTCTGCAATTTCTTGTCCTTTAATTGCTTTCCTATCAACATATTGGATGTCAAATTCACTCAGCATCATGACCCACTTGGCTAGTATTCCAATTAGATTAGCTTTGCTTAGAAGGTATTTCAGTGGATCTATTTTGGCTATTAACTTGATGGTATGGGTAAGCATGTAGTGTTGCCATTGTTAGGTAGCAAACAATACTACCAGATAAGCCTTTTCAATGAAGGTGTAATTGATCTCATAGCCATTTAAGGTTATGCTGATGTAATATATTGCCCTTTCTTTTCCTGTTGAATCCTCTTGTGCTAACAAAGCTCCTAAGGATATTTTAGTTGTTGCTATGTACAATAAAAGTGGATTTCCTTCTACTGGTGGTATCGAGATAGGTGGAATCATCAGATATTATTTCAATTGATTGAAGGCTCCTTCACATTTCTCATCCCATCGGAAAGATACATTCTTGTGGAGCAAGTGACTGAAGGGGTGCGTTTTTCCAGCCAGTTGTGCAATAAACCTCCTGATAGATTGGAATCTTCCTTGCAAGGATCTAAGTTGGCTGATGTTTTTAGGAAGAGGCATCTCCATGATAGCTTTGACCTTTGCAGGGTCCACCTGAATGCCTTTAGCCAACACAATGTACCCCAAAATTTTACCTGATGTTACACTGAATACACATTTCTTGGGATTTAGTCTCACATTGAACTTCTCTAGTCTAGTGAAGATTTTATCTAAGATATCTAGATGTCCTTCTCTGGCGTAGGATTTTTCCAAAAAATCATCTACATAGTCTTCCATAAATGTGTGCATCATGTCATGAAAGATGGTGGTCATTTCTCTCTGATATGTGGCTCTAGCATTTTTCAACCTGAATGGCATGACATTCCAACAAAAATTTCCCCACGGACAGGTAAAGACAGTTTTATCTTGATCTTCAGGAGCAATTTTGATTTGATTATACCCTGAAAATCCATCTATGAGTGAGAATTTCATGGCCAATAGTCAAGTCCACAATGATGTCACTATCAAGTAGGGGAAAGTCATCTTTTGGGCAGGCCTTGTTGAGATCTCTGAAATCTGTGCAGATTTTGATGCTTTTGTCTGGTTTGGACACAAGTGCGATGCTAGAAATCCACTCTACATAGTCGATAGGTCTAATAAGTCCCACATCCAATAACTTGTTCAATTCTGCTTTTACCAAGATGGCAATATGTGAATGCATCTTCCTTAACTTTTGCTTGACTAGTTTTACTCATATTGGTAGCAACAAGTGGTGCATGATGAGTTCTGGATCAATCCTTGGAATATTGGCATAAGACCAAGCAAAGTTGATTTGCTCTTCTATGAAGAATTTGATGAAGTTTGGTTTTTCTTGATCTGTCAAGGATTCTTCTAGATGGATAGTCTTCACTATTTCTTCATTGCCAATATTGATAGATTGGGTGGTTTCAACCAATATTTTAGATCGTTCCTGAAAGTGTTCGGGGAGTGTGTCAAATATTCCATCCTTTAGTGCCTCAGAGAGGTTTTCACTGTTGGATATGCTCTTTGTTTTTACTTTTTCTAGATCTGATATTGCCATTGAATGGTTTTCACCATCAGATCTATTCTCTGTATTATTCATTTTTTAGCTAGAAAATTTGACACTCTCCTAGTTGGAAGCTTCGTTATGATGTTCAATGGTGGAATCTATTTTAGGATTTGTGGAACAGAGGAAGTTGATAATGGCTTCGTCATTTGAAAAGAGGGGGATATCAGATGACTCGGTTTGATCCCAATCTATTAGTTCAGGATGTATCAGGGGTAAGGAGTCATTGGATTGGCTAAAGTTAGATGCAGTAAGAGTCCTGATGGTAATCTCTTCGGATTTTCCAATAGAAAAATTGATGTCTATAAGGTAAATCTCATCTGAATTATCTGTTTCACTTCGAGTTTGATCATCTTCACTAGAATCATCAATGTGTAGTAACCCTATTTCAAGCGGTTTATGACCTGAACTTTGAATCTCCTCACATATGGGTGTATACTTTTGGACCACATCAATTTCCTTATCATGACAAGACTCTTTAGATAACGAATCCCACTCATACTCATTTGAATCAGTTTCATGAGCGTCACTAGCTTGAGGTTGTAGGATTCTTTCAACAACTTGTTGTTTGATCTCTTCTTTAGATTCTTCTCTATACCCCAGTTCTATTTTATCTTTGGCTTGCATTGTGATAGGTTGTATCAGTTCTATGATGCCTTCTTTCCTCTTACCGATAGGACCTTTTCCCTCGTATCCCATCTTTTCCATGATTGTCTTTCCTTTTCCATATTGCTCTGTCTATACACTTGAAGTGGATGCTTGTGATGATTCTGCATCTTTGTACAACCAGTTTAAAACCTCCTTGTCATCTCACTCCACTAATGTGCCTGCTCTTACAAAGGTTCCATCAAATAGTGTGGTGGGTTGTGATGATTGTTGTCTTGATATCGATGGTTGTCCATATGACTTTGGAGAAGATGAAAGTTGTGACAAGCATAAGGATTGCTGAAATGAGTATTCCCCCATGCATTTATCTTTCAATTGGATCTTGGCAACTTGTTTTGATAAGTATTCAAGTTGACTTTCCTAATTTTGTGTAATAGGATTTGATGTACTTTCTTTACTTGAGGGATTGGCATCACCGATATCTTTATCCTTTGATTAGTCACTTTTCTCAACCCACTTTGACAAGGCATTTAGTTATTCCCCATCATTTGATAAACCTTGAGTTGGAGCTTCCCAGTTGTGTGGTAAAAAATCATCTTGGGTTGTCTTGAGGGTGTTACAATATTGGGGGTTGTTTGAATCAGCTGTAATAGTGATTTCCTACCCATTGAATGGGAAATTCAAACACTGGTGATATGTGGATGGTACTACTTGCATGTCATGAATCCATGGTCTTCCCAAGAGTATGTTGTAGGTTAACTCTTTTTCTAACACCTAGCATACTATATCCCTAAAAATTGGTCCCACTTGAATAGGTAGCAATATCAATCCTTGTGAAGATCTTTCTTTGTCATCGTATGCTTTTATTGTGATTTTCCTTCTAGGATCAATAACATTTTCTGAATAGCCCATTGCACGAACAAGTTTCAAAGTACAGATATTCAGGCTAGCTCCTCCATCTATTAGGACATATTTAACACAACGCTTGTGGATTAGGACCTCAATGTGTAGGGCAGTGTTGTGGGGATGATTGATAGATACATCATCATGTTTAGAAAAGGATAAGTAGTGTGATGCAGTCAAATTTACCACCATAGTTTGGAATTGGAAAACCTTTAGATTGTTGGGTACCATGGTGGCAACTAGAGCTTGTTCCAAGATTTCCTTGTGAGCAGGTGAAATCTTGAGAAGTTATAATATGGATATTTGTGCAGGTATCTTCTGCAACTAATCCACTATGTTATATTGAGTTGCATGGATAGCAATTGATTTGGACATGGAAGGGGTAGCTCCTTTCAATGTTACCTTGGCTTTTCCTCATGTGATTGCATTGATGGGTGTGTTGTCATGTTGTTCTTTGATTTTGATAACATTGATTTGATGTGAGGTAGTGTCAACATTATGGTGATGATTTTCAATTGCAATGATGTCTTGTTCATGTTCAATGGTGTTGTCATTGGTTGAGTTATCATTTGTAATAAGATTTGATTTTTCATGGGTTGGATCATCAACCACCTCAATATGCAGAATGGTGGTGTCATAGACATAGTTTATGTTTTTTCTCTTGGTATTTGATGATGAGGACTCTCCTTTCTCATAGTTTGGTAGAGGTTTCTTGAACGCCCCATGGTCATTGCTTGTCTGGAGTTCTTCTACAATTATCGTCTTGTTGTCAATTAGATCTTGTATCAAGTTTTTCAATTGTATGCAGTCGTTGGTTTTATGTCCCTTGTTGTAGTGAAACTCACAAAAATGGGCCTCATTCCACCATGAGGGTTTAACTTGTGGTTCCCAATTTCTTGCTTCTGGTAGAGTTATAACCTTAGCTTCAAGAAGTTCTTTTAATGTTGATTTTGGTGATTTCCCAAAAGGTGTGAACCTCCTTCGATTTGAGGGTGCTCGATATGATGGTGTCCTAGATCCAACATTACCTTGATTGTTGCTTTGGTTGTTGCCCTGGTTGTTGCTTTGGTTGTTGCCTTGGTTGTTGCTTTGGTTTTTTCCCTGGTTGTTGCTTTGGTTGTTGCCTTTGTTGTTGCTTTGATTGTTGTCTTGGTTGTTGCTTTGGTTGTTTCCTTGGTTGTTGGGGAGATTGTTATTCTAATTAGTTTTGGTGGCGGATGCAGTTAGGTTGAATACAGGTTTTGCATTTGGGATCTCAACTACACCATCGTTGTTTCCAACATTCTTGTTTTGTTTCCAAAACTTGGGTTTGTCACCACTATTGTAATTTTTTGAAGGGTTTGATGAGTTTTTTTCATTGTATATCTTGATGACTCCTCTCTTGACTAAGGCATCCTCAATTTTGATTTCATTCTCAATCAATTTTTTGAAGGTTGGGGGACATTGTAATTCCAATCCATAACTCATCTCGTAATTAAGGTTGTCAATAAAGGTTGCTATCTTTTCCTTTTCTGGTATGAGATGAGAATGTCATGCAAATAACCTTCTCCATTTTTGCAAGAATACAAGAAACGATTCACCCTTCTTTTGTTTCAAGTTACAAAGATCTTTCATAGTAATGTCATGTTGGATGTTGTAAGAATATTGGGTGATGAACTTGTTGACTAATTCCTCAAAGTTGTTAATTGGTGGGGTGAGTTTGGAGAACCATTCAAGACAATGTCCACCTAAAATTCTTGGGAATAATCTCATCAAATAAGTTTCCTCATAGGAAAATTCGAGACTCATAGTTCTAAATTCCCTTACATGATCAATTGGATCGGTTTTGCCATTGTATTTGTTGTACTTTGGGAACTCACAATGTTTGAGAAAGGGTATCATGTGAATACTTTGATCAAATGGATAAGAACAGATGTCTTGGATCAAGTATTGTTTTGAAGTCCCTCTTTGCATATCAAGGATTTGTTGTTGAAGGTTCTTCATTTGGTGAGTTAAAGCAACTACTTGTTCATGATCATTTTTAGGCTTTTTGGGAGGTGCTTTCAATTGATTCACATCAAAGTCTTCTGGTAACTTGGCACCTTGTTTGGCTAACATAAGGAGGTATTTTTCTCCATTTCTTCTGAAAATATTTTCTAAACACTTGTGGAAATTGGGGTCTTGTTCAGCATGTTGGATATCTTCTTCGGTTATTGCTTCCCCATCAGTGTTGTTAAGTCCATGAAAAGGATTCTCTTCAACCTCTTCCATGGTGTTTTGTGTTTCATTGTTTTGAGTTTTGGTGTTTTGATTCTCAATGATCGGAGTTTCAATGGTTGGGATTTCAATGTTTGAAGTTTCAATGGTTGGAGTTTCAATGTTTTGATTTTAGAATCATTTTTCCTTGAGTTTTCATTTATGCAACCTTTTTTGAATGGGAATACAAGTGTTATAGTTTAGACTAAACTTTGATCTAGGTATTGGAAAAGTTCCAAGGATTACAACTAAGTCAAATAGAATGAAAAATTCTAATGAGACTAAGTCTGATTTGACTATGTAGCTTTGTTTTGTGATGAGAGGATGATAAATCCTAATGATGAAACTAGGCTTAATAATCAAAGGTGTGATAAATTTGATGATGTTGGTACTTTTTGATGTTAGATCTTGGTTTAGGTTGGAAAATTCCACTTGTACAGGTCAATTTGAACAAGTTTAGACTTCTAAGGTATCTACAAAATGATCTTGGACTTTGATAAAGTTTCAAAATTTCGGTTCAAATTGTGAAACCGGCGGTAAATGTTCTTCCTAAACAAGGTACTCAAATCTTTGGAAAAGTCTTGAATTTTGACAATAGTAAAACATGTATAATTCAAGGTTGTTCTTGCAAGCTCTTTTGTAGAAATTGAAGGTCAACCTCTCTCTAAATTCGTAAAGTGTTGATAACCGTCTTTGATGTTCTTTTGGACTAAGAGGTTTGAACTTTGGTTTTCAAATTTTAATCTTTCGTGAAATCATTTGGTAACATGCATGTTCAAACTCTATTTTTCCTAAGGAATGGTTGAATACTGCCAAGAATTCCCAAGATGAGACTGACTGTCGGACAAGAGATGAACCTAGGTCACTGTTTTGTGTTCTGTAAAAGGTGCAAAACCAAAGACAAAAGGTGCCACAGAATGTGCAAAAGGTGCCATAGAATGAGAAAAAGGCACCAAAACAAAGATAAAAGGCACCATAATAGGTTCAAACTTGGTTTTTTGAAAGTTTCTTTGAAAATTTTCTTGGTTTTCTTGATTTTTCAATGGGAGACTTGGTTGTTTCACTAAATGCAATTCCGAATTAGGGTTTTCACTTTTGACATGTGATGTTTTGTTTGTTTTGAAAACACTTTGATAAAGACACATCAAGCAATGTACACTCCTAAGGTTGTGAAAGACTATATTCTTTTGCATTCCACGCGGGTTTTACCCCAACCACACTTATTCTTAGCGGATGACTAGATACTTGACCCCACTGGCTCCCCTCCAAGACACTCACTTCTCTGGGCAACCAAAGCATCAATACCCATGAATCTCCCATGGCATATTTTTCATCTCTACTAAAAATTGCGAGAATGTGGATGCCTTTGCAATGACTGTTGTTGCACCAAAGAATAGATAAAGGATTTTTCCAAACTACAACAAGGGTTTTAGTAAGGACTTTTTGTTTGTGGGAGTTGATCCATGCAGCGAGAGACCATTGCTTCCCTTCTTGTTAGAACTAACCTCATGATACTAGCCTTTGTTCCAGTATCCACACTTATATACCGGCTGGAAATGCGCTTGGCTTTAGCGTGTTACCGATTGGGTCATTCCCTTGGGTGATTACTTTTTCCCACAAGGCAGGCCCTCTAAGATAAACAAAAGCAAGCAAGTATACCCATAGTTCGATCACTCTTTATTCTTCATGAATAAAGAGAGAACACATGCCATATACCCCACTCACACTCACACACGAAAAGCGAATGGGTCTAGCTTTTTGGTTACCTAGTTAAGGGGAGAGCATATGCCTACCATCCATCAAGCATGAAAAATATGGTGTTCATCAACCCTTTAATTAAGCTATGTTCCTAACTTAACCAAAAGGAAACATGGTGTTCATTAACCTTTTAATTAAGCTACATTCCTATCTTAACCAAAAGAAAACAAGTAAATCACTTCTATCCCCTGCAATATGTCAATAGTTTGATAAGAGTGTCTTTGACAAGCATTTTTTGGAAACCTGCAAAACAACACAAAGTATTAGCCTTTGGAAACTGCAAAAGGCGCCAAAACAGAGACAAAAGGCACCAAAACAGAGACAAAAGGCACCAAAACAGAGACAAAAGGCACCAAACTAGAGACAAAAGGTGCCAAAACATAGATAGAGAAAAAGGTGCCACAGAATGAGGAAAAGGCACCAAAATAGAGACCAAAGGTGCCAAAACAGAGACAAAAGGCCCTTAAACAGAGATAGAGCATCCCAAAATTGTGCAAAAAGCACCACAAAATGAGAAAAAGGTGCCAAAACAGATAGCAAAGGCGCCAAAACAGGTGCAAAAGGTACCAAAATAGGTGCAAGAGGCTCGAAGAGGCTTCAAAACGGGTGCAAGAGGCTCCAAGAGGCTCCAAAAGGCTCATGTTCGAACCTGTGAACATAAATTTTCAAGCATGATTTTTATGATAAATGAACAAGTGGAGGTGGATGCTATGGTATTGAACTAGAATGATCTATGCATGATTCTACATATGCTCAAATGCAAACTTAAAATGAACTAATCTAAAATGCAACTATGATGCAAGATGGGACATAAAATGCAACTATAATGCAAGATTTAAAGCTAAGATGTAAATGCAAAGCAAAAAATGATGTAAAGACTAGCTATAATACTCCAAAATGCTCCAAGCTCCAATGATAAACCTGCATAATAAATCTAATTCAAATGTGGATATAAAATACAATGCCCAAGGGTTGTATTTATAGCCTTTTCCAAGCATATAGTGAGGTGGCAATAATCAACAGTCCAAATTCAAATAAGAAAAATGGATGGTGAAGATGAAGATAATCAAGATGTTGTCCCCTTGACCAAAGACAACGTGCCATTTGGATGGAAGAATCTCTTGACCAATGGGCAACATGCTATTTGGATGGAAGATTCAAGTGTGTGAAGAGAAGACCATGTGCTTCCAAAATTGGTGGAAGTGTGGGAGGAACAAGTCATGTGCTCCAAAATTCATGGAAGTGTGGGAGAAATAAGTCATGTGCTCCAAAATTGGTGGAAGAGTGGGAGGAATAAGTCATGCGCTCCAAAATTGGTGGAAGTGTGGGAGGAATAAGTCATGTGCTCCAAAATGAGTTGAAGATAATTCTAATTAAAAATTAGAGTTATTTATTTTCATGTGACCTTGGTGAGGTGGCACAAAAAATTGTAGAAATGTGCTTTAATTCCTAATTGGATTTAGTGAAGATTAATTAAATAAAACAAGTTTAGGGAACCTTGTTTATTTAATTAATTTAGAAGAATATGTTTTAGATTTGGAGAATTAGAGAAGGGTGAATAATATAAATAAATTGAGAATTTATTTATACGTAGTTGGAATATTAATCAAATAGCTAGTATTTAATTAATTAAAGGTGATGACTATTTTTAGGTGTATACTCATCCAGATGCATCTCATATACTTGATTGGCATTCTTTACAAGTGTAGGATCCAAGAGTGGTGCTAGTGGAGCCCATTATAATTCTAGATAGATGCAACGCCAAGTTGTGAAATAGAGACATTTTCCAATATAAGGTTCAATGGGACCAATATTCTAAGGATAGTGCTACATGGGAGGATGCAAAATAAATAGAATGCTCCTTTCCTCATTTGATTTCTAGATAGAATCTTAATGTTCATTGAGATACTACTGCTTCAACATTTTGAATTTGGCATGTTATGAAATTTTGGCTTGAATAACAATATGATTGAATGTTAAAATAAACATATATAATTCAGTGTTTGATAAAACATCGAGACGATGTCTCTTCCTAGTGGGGAAGGATGTCATATCTCAAATTTTTCTTACATTTAATAATGTTAAGTTATTTAAATATCTATGGAAAAATAAAATTTATTAGTTTAGACTTTGATAAATTTAAGATTTCAATGTTATTTGAAAAATATCTCTATTCATATGATTGAATACGAAGGATGAATGTTATGGAATCTTTTCATTTTAAGCATTGTTTAATGGTTACTAATGAAACTTTGCAAGTGCAAGTGTGTGAATGAAAGAACATGTTGAAGTCTAAGAACATGGTTGAGGTAGGAGTATTTATCCAAATGACGATTGGTAAGCATGTTGAAATCTGGAATGTGCACACACCACTAAAATCATAGCATCTTCATTTAACTAGCAATTGATAGATATCATCTTGCTTGTGTGAAATGTATAAGTGATTTCATAGATAAGCTTTTGGAAACAAATGTATTGAAGAATTTTCTCTACCTTGTCTATTCGATGCTAATTTCATAATAACAATAGCATTGGAAATGTGTTTGTCATATGTATATTGATTGCTCTTGAGTAGAACAATTCATTTAAATTTGAAAATAAATACCCTTGTAAGAGGTAAAAATAAAAGAAATGATGTATATATATGTAAATTTATATATATTATTATTGTGGTAAAATGTTTTCCTTTATTTGAAATGTTGAAAAATAAATCTTTATTCAAAATTTAAATAATAACGTTTAAAGGAAAAAGCGTAAATTGAAATTATTAATTTAATAGTTGAATTATACTCAAAATTTTAAAAATAAGATTAAAATTGAATGGGTGGAGGCCACCCATAACCCCCAAAACAGAGGAGAAAATTTGTGTGTAAGAAGTGGGGGGTGGCTATCATAATGGAGCATTCCAATTTGGGAGAAAAACTTAGGGAAAAATCATGCAAAAGCAGGGGAGACAACCTGAGAAAGAGAGAAGAAGAATTTGGTCCAAAAAGCAGGAAAGAAGAGGTCAATTGTGTAGGGATAGGAAGGAAAAAGCTACTCAAGAATCTCTTGAGAATTTTACACTTCATATTTGCATTGATTGTGTGAACAAAAAAGAGGTAAGTGTTGAATATGACATCTGAGAGGGGGGGTGAATCAATTGTCACCAAATTAAATGCCTTAATCATTTATCGGAACAAGATCCAAATACTGCATAAATGATTTATTAATAAATGCAAAAATTGAAAGTCATCACATAAACACAGTAACACTAGATCTACATGGAAAAACCAATGAGGGAAAAAAACACGATGAGGATTAACTCACACTATAGAGAATATCAAAACCGATTACAAAAGGGTTCACTACCTGAAATAAGGCTCACTGCCTGAAATAAGGAGTCACTATCCAGACTCATTGTCCATAGGGCTACAACCCGGAGGGCTCATTTCCAAAGAGATACAAAGAAGATGGCTCACTACCAAAATACAAAAGTTATGGATTGCTGCAAAAAGTGAACTGATGAATTACACCTTTCTTGTGTTGAATTCAATTCCAGATGAACTCCATAAAGGTAGTACTGCATATCAATAATCACTCAATAATTTTGTTCTGATCACACACTTATTGTCTTCGCCTGCTTCACTTATTCTGATCTACTATATCCACACACTTTTTTGTCTCTATATCCTTCTTGCATAACCTCACATCTCTATCTTTTTCGGAGAGAAACATATGTATATATATATATATGTATCTTACTCATCAATTAGGTCGGCCAAAACATCCATAAAGTATTGCACACGCTAAGTCATCCAGGATCTTCAAATATCTGAATCATAGTTTGTCACAGGGTAGGAACCGAGCCCCATATAACAGTCATCTTCAATGGGAAACATTTTCTAGTAAACGAGTCATACATATAGTATTGTGACATCAATGAAAACCATTTGATGCAACCTTCAATCCTCCAACAATCTCCCCCTTTGTCATTGATGGAAACACAAGATGTGAAAAGCCAAAAACAACAACCTTTGTAAATATTTTGATGAGATGAAATGATTTTCATTCTTTTTCACATGCTTCCTTTCTCCCCCTTTGACATCAATGAAAAAAAAAGTTCTATCTCCCCTTTACTTCAATGTTTTTACAAAAATGGTTATAAAAAAATATACTTTACCTCAATCCATCTTTCCTTAAAATATTTCCTTGTATTTTTCTTTCAGTTCCAAAAGACATGTCTTCCAGGAATCCACTACTAGCCTGATGTATAGAAAAATGCTATTGTTCTTTTCTATTGAATCAATTGTTTCTAGAAGAGTATCGTAAATAGCAATATTATGTGCATTTTTCTCAGCATCCACAAGGAGACCAGAAAGTTGTTCCAATCTTAACTCAATTATCTCTTTGACTTTCCAAAAGGTCTTCACAATACCGGCCCTCTATACCATAATGACTGCAAGATTAGATTGTAAGGAATTGATCCTTTTCTTTTGCATTCCATCCTTGTCATTAAGAACATCATATGTTTTTCCAATAGAATTCAATTCATGCTCAATAGTATCAATTTTTATTTTGTAGTTCTCAATAGCAGTAGGCCACTGGAGACAATACCTATACACACTATTTACACTCTTGATGCAGGTTTTTAGTTCATTTATGCTCTCAGTCAACCTCTTATGTACATTTCAGAATCTTTCTTCCAAAGCTAATTGAATTTTGTCTTTTTCTGTTGTTTCACTAGGTGACTGTTCCCTTAATCTTTCTTCAATCTTCTCAATCAATACTTCTGGTAAAATAATTTTCAGTGTTGGAAACTCAAGGGTAGACAACTGAGAGGGGGAGTGAATTAGTTGTCACTAAATTTCAAACTTATTCAACTTATTAACCTTATTCTCAAATCTGATCATTAATCATGAAAGCATAAATGACCAACACATCAGAATCACACATAACACCAATATTTTTTACATGGAAACCCTATTAGGGGAAAAGCCATGGTGGAGGTCAGTCCACAAGATTATACCTTGTTAAAAGTATAAGATAATATGAATGGGAAATGCACATGCATTCAGGCACACTGCCTAGAGATCACTGCTCAATTACAAATAGGCTTACTGCCCAAAGGAAGACACACTGTCTTACAAAAAGGTTCTGATTAAATCCATCAAACTTTGAACTAGGAAAATAGCATTTGCTAATGCCTGGTTATAGTTTTGGTTAAGCACATGAACACTTCATCACTCTTCTTCGCTCTTCTTCACTCTCCTCCACTCTTCTTCACTCTCTACTCTTCCTTCGAATGATCTAAACTTTATTCACACACATGATTCATACACTTCACACTTGCACACTCCAACACACTCTTACTCCCTTTCAAATGATAAAAAAATCGCTCTTATATATCTGTAACAAGAAATTACATCGCTATAAGTCAGCTTCAAAGAAATAATAAAATGAATGCAAACATTTGGCCCAAAACAAATCAAGATTAATCATGTGAATCAACCAAGGTCAGCCACAACATAGTGAAGACCGAAAATAACATCCTCAAACACAAACCACTTCAATTAACTACTCCTCGAAGATCCACAACGCACTTCAACACCTTGTTGGCCAAGAACATGAAAAACATGAACGCACAAGAGAAAATCTCAGATCACCAGCACAATAATCAATGTGAATGTGCAACACAGATAGATCATGAACTAGAAACATCCACAAGAATCATGTAACACCAAAGAAGCATTCGCAGCAACTGAACTTACTGAAATCACATGATCTTCATTTAGGAACACAAATTGAAGTAATAGAAAAATTGTAAGAATACAAATCTTCATAACTTGATCAAATCTCCATGTGGATCTCTGAAACTTGACGTGGATAAACTAGAAATACTCAAAAAGAAACCCTTTAGTCCACAAAATTTGAATAGCAATGTATTGATCACACTAACAAAAAGAACTTCACTTCACTATTGACAACTTGCAACACTTATTACAATTTTCTCAATATCCTTGACATATACAACTTCTAATGCAACAATGCTAATAGTGTTAACATCAATGACAACCACATATCAACAACACAACCACAACATCCAATAATCTCCCCCTTTGGCATTGATGGCAACACATGATGTGAAAATACCATCAACACAACTACACTTACTCCTCCTTAGGTTTTGACTCTTATTTCCTCAACTCTTCCATATAACTCTTCTCCCCACAAGATTCTTCTCCCCCAAAAAGATTTTTCACATTACTCTTCTCCCCCTTTGACATCAATGGCAAAGATTTCTTCTATACAAGCTCTAAACCACATATTTGAACACCTGAACATTTGAACATCTGACTACTCCCCCTGAGTAGCAGCCACCACAACATCAATCCAAATCAAAATATGATCATGAAATGCACAGATTGATGCAAATCAATGCATCTTTAGTTCTGATTAGGAGGGGTAATCACCCCTAACTTCCCTTTGAGATACTCAAAGTATCCTTAGGCAACGGCTTGGTAAATATGTCTGTAATCTTCTCCTTAGTAGGTACATACTCCAATCTAACTTCCTTTTCACTTACTTTCTCTCTCAAAAAGTGAAACTTGATAGATATATGCTTGGTCTTAGAATGAAACACCAAATTCTTAGAAATGTTAATAGCACTTGAGTTATCACAAAATATAACAATAGGCTCATCATACACAACTTTGATATCCTTCAACATCTGCTTCATCCATAGTACTTGAGTACAATTATTAGCAGTAGCAATGTATTCAACCTCTGTAGTAGATAAAGAAATAGCATTTTTTTTTTGCTTAACCATGAAATCAGCTTCTTTCCCAAGAAAAATGCTCCACCACTAGTACTTTTCCTGTCATTCACATCTCCTACCCAATCGACATCAGTAAAGGCACTCAAAGTGATATCATCATCTTTAGCATACCATAAACCAAAATCAACTATCCCCTTTAGGTAACTGAAAATCCTCTTCACAGTAGTCACATGAGATTCTTTAGGATTGGCTTGAAATCTAGCAACAATACATACAAAATTCATGATATCAGGCCTAGTTTGACTTAAATAAAGCAATCCACCAATCATTGATCTGTATCTAGTCTGATTTTCTTTCGGAGAATCATCAGCAGTTGTCAACTTGCATCCAGTCACCATAGGTGTACCAACTAGCTTTGAATCTTCCATACCAAATTTCTTCAACAATTCTTTCACATACTTGGATTGAGATATAAAGATCCCTTTATCTAACTGAGTAATTTGCAATCCCAAGAATAATTTCATCTCTCCAATCATTGACATCTCAAATTCATTATGCATCTCATTATCAAACTTCATACACAAGCTATCATCTCCTCCAAATATGATATCATCAACAAAAACTTCCACAATCAAATATTTATCATCATTCTTGAAATACAAATTACTATCAGTATACCTTTGTTAAATCAAGCTTCACCAAATACTTATCCAATCTTGCAATCATTCTAGGGGCTTGTTTGATTCCATACAATTCTTTCTTCAATTGGCAAACATATCTCCCTGATCATCAACTAGAATCCATAGGTTGCTCAACATACACTTCTTCCAATTCACCATTTAGAAAAGAAGACTTGACATCCATTTGATAAACTTTGTAGTCTTTGTAAGTAGCATAAGCAAGAAACAATCTCACAGCCAATTCTAGCAACAGGGGCAAAGGTTTCTTCAAAATCAATACCTTCCATCTGTGAATATCCCTTATACCATTCTTGTTTTGTTTCTAACCACTTCACCTTGTTCATTCAGTTTGTTTCTAAAGACCCATTTAGTTCCAATTACATTCTTATCCTTAGGTCTGGGAACAAGAATCCATGTATCATTCTTTTCAATTTGTTGTTGTTCCTCTTTCATTGCTTCAATCCAATGTTCATCCTTGCATGCTTCATTCACATTGTTAGGCTCAGTCTTTGAAATCAAACAATATTCTTCTGCAATTCTTCTCCTAGTATGGACACCTTTGTTCTTATCACCTATGATCTGATTCTCTTAATGATTCAATCTCACATACCTCAGAGTCTTCTTAGAATTTTCTTCAATTTCAGGCTCTTCTAATCTCTCTTCTGTTTTTCCATCAGTTTCAGATTTGATTTTCTTGATTTATCAGAATTATTTGAACTTGGCTTGAGTTTCGACCTTTGTTTTTATTGACATTATGATCATCAAAATCATATCCATAGGTTTTGGATAGTGCAACTATGTCATCATCAACCTTAACATTTGCACTTTCAACCATTTTCTTCAATCTCTTATTGTAACACCAGTAGGCCTTACTTTTAGTAGCATAACCCAGAAAGATTCCTTCATCACTCCTAGATTAAACTTTCCTATATCTTCATATTTTTTGATATAACACTTGCTTCCAAAGATCTTGAAATATCTAACAGTAGTCTTTTGACTAGTCCATAGCTCAAAAGGAGTCTTACTAGTATCACCTTTGATTTGTACTCAGTTAAGTGTGTACACAACAGTACTCACAGCTTCTCTCCAGTAGATATGAGGTACATATCCTTCCAACATCATGGTTCTAGCAGCATCTAGAACTGTTTTATTCTTCCTTTCCACAACTCCATTTTGTTGAGGGGTCCACGGTGTAGATAATTGTCTCTTTATTCCATGCTCTTCACAAAAAGAATTAAACTCATTGGAAGTGAATTCACCACCTCTATCTAATCTCAAACACTTAATCTTCAGACCTGTCTTTGTCTCAACCATAGCCTTAAAGATCTTGAACTTTTCCAGAGCTTCAAATTTCTCCCTTAAGAAAGTAGCCCGCATCAGCCTTGAATAGTCATCAATAAGCAACATGAAGTATTTTTATCCTTGTAAACTTCTAGTTCTAGCAGAACCACACAAATCAGTATGCACAAGATCCAACAATCCATTTGAATTTTGTTGTTTACTTCAGAATGAAATTCTTGTTTGCTTTCCTAACTGACATTCGTTACATATGGAATTAGTAGGTTTCATCATCTTAGGAAGATCTCTCACAACCTTAGTGGAACTTATCTTAACAATATTATCAAAGTTAACATGGTACATTCTCCTATGCCACAACCAACTTTCATCAATTTGAGCAATCAAACAAATTTTACTAGCAACACTCAGGTGGAAAATATTACCTTTTATTTTTGTACCTGATGCAATCTCATTTCCAGAATTTCCCAATATTTTGCACTTTCCATTCATGAACTGAAGATTGTATCCCTTATCAACCATCTTTCCAACACTTAAAAGATTATGCTTCAAACCTTCAACATACAAGACATCATCAGTATTATTCTTACCATCAAGAGAAATGCATCCTCTTCCACTGATCACACCAACTGTATTATCACCAAATATCACAACACCACCATCATACTTTTCCAAATTCACAAACTTACTTTTATCTCCTATCATATGATGAGAACAACCACTATCAATTACCCATTCATCTTTCTCTTCAACTTGAGCAGCTAGGGCTATAACTAGCAGATTCAGTAGACACTGGATTATTTTCCTTGATAGCAATAAACACAAATTCATCTTCACTTACATTTCCTTTGTCAAATTCATCATCTGTCACACCTTCATCAGCAGCATAGTAACACTTCTTTTGGAATTAGGCTTGTTAAATCTTGGCTTGGAAACTCTCTCAAGACACCTTGATGCAAAATGACCTATCTTATTGAAAGAGAAACATTTAATAGGCAACTTCCCCTTATACTTACCTTGTCCTTTGGCTTCTCTTTTCACAATCAATGCTTCAAGTTCTTCAAGCTTTCTTTCTTCTTCATCCATCTATTTCATTTCATCCTCATACTTGAACATCTTTCTTGATGAACTTTCACCCAGATCATATCTCTATCTATCTCTTCTAGAAGTAGTAGCCTTGAATGCAGATTCAACCTTAGGAAGGGCATCACCAAATTCACTCAACTCAAAAGCAGTCAACTTACCAATCAACATATCTCTGGTAACATTTGTCATATTTTGGACCTCTTCAATAGCACTAGCCTTGAATTTGTAAGAATCGGGCAAGGATCTAAGCACTTTAGCAACAATTTCTGATTTGTCTATCTGTCCACCAGCACATCTGATACCACACACAAGTTCATTCACTCTTTGCATGAAAGTAGTAACATTCATCACCCATTTTCAACTTTTCATATTTCCCTTTCAGAATTTGTAGCTTAGCAATCTTCACATTAGCATCACCTTCATACAAGGTCTCCAACATTTTCCAAATCTCATAAGCAGTCTTCAGATCCATCACATTTGTCATCTTAGTATTAGTCAAAGCACTCAACAATGCCTCCTTAGCCCTAATATTATATTCAACATCCTTGATCTCAGCAGAAGTAGTAGGACCATTCTGTGGAGTAACATATATATTTTTTGAAATGCTTCAGTAGGGTTCACCAATGCATCTCAGATGGCACTCCATTTGAGTCTTCCTTACAGAATAATTTATTCCATCAAATCTAGGACTATCCTTCTTATAAGTCATCATCCCAAATCACCTCAAGTTGTTAAACTTCTTCCAAGGAACCTGGCTCTGAAACCAATTGTCAGCAACTCAAGGGCAGACAACTGAGAGGGGGGTGAATTAGTTGTCACTGAATTTCAAACTTATTCAACTTATTAACCTTATTCTTAGATCTGATCATTAATCATGAAAGCATAAATGAACAACACATCATAATCACACATAACACCAAGATTTTTTACGTGGAAATCCTGTTAGGGGAAAAACCACGGTGGAGGTCAGTCCACAAGATTATACCCTGTTAAAAGTATAAGAGAATATGAATGGGGAATACACATGCATTCAGACACATTGCCTAGAGCTCACTACTCAATTACAAATAGGCTTACTGCCCAAAGGAAGACACACTATCTTACAGAAAGGTTCTGATTAAATCCATCAGACTTTGAACTAAGAAAATAACATCTGCTAATGCCTGGTTAGAGTTCCGGTTAAGCACATGAACACTTCATCACTGTTCTTCACTCTCCTTCACTCTTCTTCACTCTCTACTCTACCTTTGAATGATCTAAACTTTATTCGCACAAAATATTCATACACTTTGCACTTGCACACTATGGCACACTCTTACTCCCTTTCAAATGATAAAACAATCGCTCTTATATATCTGTAACAAGAAATTACATCACTATAAGTCGGCTCCAAAGAAATAATAAAATGAATGCAAACAGTCAGCCTAAAACAAATAAAGATTAATCATGTGAATCAACCAAGGTTGGCCACAACATAGTGAAGACCGAAAATAACATCCTCAAACACAAACCACTTCAATTAACTACTCCTCGAAGATCCACAACACGCTTCAACACCTTGTCAACCAAGAACATGAAAAACATGAACACATGAGAGAAAATATCGGATCATGAGCACAACGATCAATGTGGACGTGCAACATAGATAGAGAATGAACTAGAAACATCCACAAGCATCATGAAACACCATAGAAGCATCTGCAACAACTAAACTTATAGAAATCACATGATCTTCATTTAGGAACACAAACTGAAGTAACAAAAAAACTATCAGAATACAAATCTTCATAACTTGATCAAATCTCCATGCGGATCTCTGAAATTTGACGTGGATAAACTAGACATACTCAAAAAGAAACCCTTTAGTCCACAACCTCTGAACAAAAATGTACTGATCACACTGATAGAAAGAACTTCACTTCACTACTGACAACCTGCAACACTTCTTATTACAATTTTCTCAATATCCTTGACATATGCAGCTTCTAATGCAACAATCCTAATAGTGTTGACATCAATGACAACCACATATCAGCAACACAACCACAACATCCAGTAGTCAATTCTCTTAGATCAATATCATTATGAATTATGTTAATATCCAATGCATTTTTAATCTCATCCTATTCATATGATGGTTGAGACAACCATATATCTCCAATATTCCTCAATCCATCAGGTTGCTCAAAAATATTTAACACCTTTTCGTTAGTAACATCTTCTTCTTCATTATCTATTGATACTAGATCAAATGCTACTGCAATTTTTGCTTCCTTTTCTTCTTCCTTCTCCTTTGTCTTCAACTTCTTTATTTCTAGAGAGGGACATGAACTGATTCTTCTTGCTTTCCTCTTTTTGAAGGAGAATCCTGCCTCAGACATCATAACCAAACTAGAAATCACACCAGAATTCCATACATTCATTTTGATTTCAAAATATTCTTTACTAACCTTTTCCTTTTCTACTAGACAATTCAGATATCGGTAAACTTGCTTCCCAACTGGTATAGTTGACTTCCACACAACATTTTCTTTCAATGGTAATGAATTCAAAAAATACATCATCAAGCATATAACCAGAGATCCAAAGTGAAAAGCATAATTGTCATTTTTTTCATAGTTATATTTTCCATTAATTGATTTCTCAGCAACTCACACAAGTCAAAATCCTCCTTTTTCTCAACCATTTGATGTGCAACATAAATGACAATCATTGAGGTAGAACCTTCCCTATTCCAAAATAAATATTATATGAAATGCCATATGCCACATACCTTATCACTGGGTCGATTATGGTGTGAATTATAAGTGCCCTTTGATCTCCTATTACCCCAGTTAGGGCTTCGAACTCTTTGTTCTTTATAGACTTCTTGACTAGAATGGGTCCATTATTGCATAATCCTATTATTGTTGCAATTGCTTCTTTTGTGATTTCATAGGGTTTTTCAAAGATCATCTGATCACCTTAAATTCTACTTAGAATAACCCAAACAATGTACACATTCGAAAAGTATGGAAATTTGCTCCAAACGCCTAAAACCTTGTGCCCTAAATTCTTAACCATTTGCATTTGCTCAACTGAAAGAGAAGTCTCGAGATTTTAAATATTTTCATGATCAAATTCATCAACCTATAACTTACTCAATTTCTGCAATTTATTGTTGTGTGGATTAAATACCACCATTTCCTTTGACTCCATTGCTTCAACCTTGTTTTCCGTACTTTCGCTTGCTAATGATCCTAGTTCTTTATTTATCAGCTCATTTACTTCAAAAAGAAATAACTATTCAACCTTCCTTATTTAACTTATCGCTTTTAGGGTTTCATCATAAAGGATAATTTATTGCTTGTGACATTATCATCTGTACTTTAGTCTGTCATTTCCTCCTTCCACCAAAGTTGTCAACCATATTGTGAAATGTACTGTAAGCAAAAAGGTTCCACAAATCTTCTATATTACTTGTTTTCTGCCGTTTTTTTTTTCATTTCCTTCAAAATGAAAATTTACATCACATATCCTTGTGTCATCGCATGACACCTCTTATATCGGGGCTTTGATAGATTTTTCTGTGACTGCTCCCCCTGAAGCTATTACTGGATTCAGTTCATAGAAGGGGTATTTGCATTAGATGTAGATACAAGATTATATGATTTGTCCTTGTTCTCGGGTTCTTCTTTCTTTCTCCAGATCTTTTCCATTTCTTTCCTCACTTCTTTTAGATTTACCTTTTTTATAAACTTGTTATTTTGTTCCAAATTCAGTTTCTTCCTGACTATGCTCTTACAAAATTTTGAGAAATGTCTTGGTTTGTTGCAAGAGTGGAACACAACAACTCTTTGATCAAGAGAGTTTGTATTCATCTTTGTCATGTACTGATTAGCCTTGTGTCCAAAAATATTACACATGTAACAGTAACCTTGCAAAGAATGAAATCTTCTACTGGTATTGAACCCGTTCATCATTATTTGACTTCTACATTTAGTAGATTTATGCCCAAACTTGTTGCAAACATAACATTGTCTAGCAAAGAATCCAACATTTTGACTTAATCTATTTTGGTTCATCATACTTCTACATTATTTTTCTCTATGTCTAAATTTATTGCATGAGTAACAAAAGCCATTAAAAGATGGGTACCTTTGATTATTAGGTTGTTGGCTGGGTATCCTTTCGGTATTGATCCTTCTATTCTTGCCTTGATAAGTATTTTCTTGAAATTTCCTTTGACTATTCATTTTGTTGAAACTTGTATTAGTCTTTAAACTTTTTCCTTCTTTGAGTCCTAGACCACCTTTATCCTTTGCAGGCTTCTGAGATGAAATCAATTCATCAAGCATTCCCGAACTTATCTTAAATTTGTCTTCAAAACTTTTTGCCTTTTCCGGATTAGATTTAAGAGTTACTACTTCCTGTTCAAGCTTATCACATTTTTTTGTCTTTTGATTGATAATTTCTTTGCTTTGTCCAATTTCCAATTTTAGATTCTCTTCCACTCTTTTGCTTTCTTCAAGTTTCATCCTTAGATTTTCAATAGTCTCCTTTGCTTCTTTTAGTTCCTAGTAAACTTCTTTATGCTTCAACTTAAATTTACGGATCCGATTTCTTAGTTTCTAGATACATTCACCTGCTTGCTTGACATTTTCTTTTAGATCTTCATTCTTAGACTCTAAGGTCTTTGTTCTCAATTCTTCATCTAAGTCAGATCCCTTCATCATTTTGTTAAACCTACCAAGATATCCTTCAAGCTGTTAAACTTATTCCAAAGGACCTCACTCTGATACCAATTGTTGAATAGGACAACTAAGAGGGGGGGGTAAATCATTTGTCACCAAACTAAATGCCTTAACCATTTACCAGAACAAGATCCAAATACTACATAAATGATTTATCAATAAATGAAAAAATTGAAAGTCATCACATAAACACAGTAACACCAAATTTATGTGGAAAACCCAATGAGGGAAAAACCATGCTGAGGATTAAGTCACACTATTGAGAATATCAAAACGGATTACAAAAGGGCTCAATGCCTGAAATAAGGACTCACTGTCCACAGGGCTACAACCTAGAGGGCTCACTGCCATAAAGATACAAAGAAGATGGCTCATTGCTAGAATACAAAATTTATGGCTTGCCGCGCCAAAAGTGAATTGATGAATTACACCTTTCTTGTGCTAAATTCAGTTCCAGATGAAGCTTTGTAAAGGTAGTACTGCATATCAGTAATAGCTCAATAATTTTGTTTTGATCACACACTTATTGTCTTTTCCTACTTTTCTTATTTTGATCTACTACATCCACACACTTTTTGTCTCTATATCCTTCTTGCATAACCTCACATATCTATCTTTTCTAGAGAGACACATATGTATATATATATATATATATATATATATATATGTATGTATGTATGTATGTATGTATCTTACTCATCAATTAGGTTGGCCAAAACATCCATAAAGTATTGCACATGCTAAGTCGGCCAAGATCTTCAAATATCTGAATCACATTTTGTCACACGGTAGGAATTGGACCACATATAACAACCATCTTCAATGGGAAATAACTTCTGGTAAATGAGTCATACATATAGTATTGTGTTGATATCAATGAAAACCATTTTATGCAACCTTCAATCCTCCAACAGTAAGATCGACCTCAATCACTATGTTTCCATTTTTTCACCATGCTTTGTTCTATTCCATTGAATCCCATTGATTTCTTAAAGGATAATCATGAATCTTGAAGAAAATCCATTTCTTTTATCTCAGTATTTGGGTTTTTTTTAAATGTTTTTTGTTGGGCTTGTCATTTTGGTATTGACCCCTCTTGTTGTTGGGGAAAATACCATGTCTTTTTTTGTCTCTTGGACTCTACCTCCATGACTCCCTCCCTTTTCGGTTTTGTTTTGTTTGTATGAGTAAAATTATTTGGGTCGAAATGACTCCTGTATGTGAATGCATGTGTGAAAGGGTCACTTAATTGAACCCTCCCAATTCTATAATGAAGCCTTAAAAGGCTAATCAATGCTATCAACATCAATCATTAAACTTTGATCCTTTGAAATTATGTTTAAAATATTAGGTCGATCATTGTATATGAACAACCCATAATTTGGGTGATCGAACCAGAGAATGATACCATCATTCTAATATATGTGTATGTATTTTCCTTACTGTAAACATGTTAGTTATGAATAATACTCACCATTCCATTATTTAAGTGCATAATTTAAATGATGAATTGTTAGTCATTGATTATTTTAATGAGCCTTAACTAGTTGAATGATGCATACTCATCGTTCCATTAATAATGATGATAGAGAAACAACACGACACACACACACACACACACACACACACATATATATATATATATACATATACATATATATAGTCGAGCAACATGGAAATATTTTAACAGTGTTGAGTGTTTCATACTCACTGTTCTTATAACTTGCATTTAATGGTGACTTAGATGTCCAAACAATAGTCTCCATGTCACTTTAAAGACCTTGAGTGAATTAAATGATGTCTATTGTTCTGAACAATAGCATGCTTATCGTTCTAAGCTTAAAAGTAATTACCTTAAAAGATGAATTCGTCAAAATGATATTCAATATATCTTTTTAAACAATATTAATTATTTTCAATGATGTTTAAAAATGATATGATAGTGTTTGTAATGATCTTAGAGGATTGTTTCCCTAAAAAGAATGAACGGGCTGAATGAGATGTCTCATTTTGAATAAGTTGTTGTATTCTAGTCTCTATTTCAAACAAAGCAATATTCATATTATTCTAGGAGCAGGTCGATACTATTATCTTGGGAAAATTTTATTAGAAACACATGGTATCGACACATATCTATCTCCAATAACCATTTGATGTATCCTTCTTACAATGACATAAATAATGTTCTAGAAGTATCTTTCAAGATGTTCTTGTTAAAAGATTGAACAAAACGAACTAAGAGTAACTTTGTTATTTTCCTAAAACAGTGGATGGTCATATTATGGAAGGAGGTTAGATTTATTCTATTGTGCATAGATTATGTTTTAATTGTAGATTAATCATGTTGTCGATTACAAATTGATTTTATGTAAAATGAATTTGTGACATACAGTTTGAAACTCAAAATTTATATCAAGTCTAAGAGTGACTACTTATTATATTCTAGTTGAATCTATTCATGCATTTGATGAAAGTTGACATCTATATGAATATAAAAATTTGTATGTGGAATGGATCTTTATTTTTTCAAAAGAATGTATATGCATACACCATTTTTAATAGAATGCCATATATGTGTACATGCATAAATTTTCCATTTATGCATTACACATACATGTGATATACCTTCTTTAAAAAAATATTTATTTTCTTTATCTGAAAATGTACATTTCATTCCGAGTAGGAAGGAATAAAGGAAATATTTGTAAACCAGGTATGTTGATGCATGTATTGTTATATTCTTATCTTAATTGATGAAATGGATGTTCATGTATTTCAATTAAATGACTGATTGCATTTTATCAAATATGGTTTAGTTCCTTTCATAAATATATTGTTGAACCAGAAAAGACAAGATGAGATAAACATAGATTATGTTATAGATTGTTTGATTCTTTATCATGAAAGGATTGGCTAGAAAAACTACAAGAAACCAAATTGAATGTTCTGCAATTTGAGTAAATTGGATAAGATGTATGTTATCTTATGTATGTTGGAGGTTACCTTTCAGGATGTGTTTCAAAGATGGGTTGACAAAGAGTATAGGTTTTTCTTTTCCAAAATATATTATTTTTAGCTATATGCAACATATGCTTGGCCAAGCATTTGTAGTCCATTATGTTAAATGGTCTAATGTTTATGATATAACTCTCTGTCATATCCTAACATAGATCTTCCATGTTCTATTATGTACATAGAAATGTATATAGTTGTTAGGAACACACTAGATTCCACCTTGCTTATCATATTCTCTTGCTAAATATTCCATGCAGGGTCAAGTATTCTTCAAGTTAGGAAGAATTCCAGGGAAGCATAGCTTCGTGGTTGGGTGGAAAAGTGCTTGAGCCATGTCCTCGTCCACCAGATGCAGCGAGCATTGAAGGGGAAGCACATGGAATTCCATTTTGATTATTGTACTTTGTATTACATGATGTAATTTGAGTTGACTAAGAGGCAATGTTGGCTTAAGGATAAGTGCACCAAGATGGTTCCCAAAAAAGGGGCTTAAGTGGCCACTTTTTTTTCTAAAATCAGGAAATACTGGCCTTGGACGTGAAATTGAGGATAGCTACACTCAAAAAATTTAGATGGAAAAAAAACAAGGACTACAGTGCTCCGAGTCTACTTTCTAAACTACTAATTTATTTTGAAAATGGTTGAGATTAAGGGGTTCAAAAGAGGGATGCACACAAATTGTTGTTGTTTTTGTCAGAAAAACATAACATAGCAACTCTTGTGTGACCCAAGCATGGTGAATTTTTTTGTAGTATTTTTAAAATCGCTCTAGTCAGAAGTTAGATAACAGTATGTAGTAGGGACGGGATTTTTTAATGAATATTTGATTTTTTATTAATTTTCTAAGTGGGCACTTCCTGAGAAGCAGAATTTTGGCCGTGCTCCCCCTTAATCTTTTTGAAACTAATAGATTTTTTTTTAATTTTTTTTTTTTTAAATTGTAGAATGGAGTCTAGTTTCTAAAAATGTAATTTATTTCAAATTTCATGAACGGTTAATTTATAGCTTAAAAAATACCAAACACCGCTTTTGAAGAAAACGACATACAAACAAAATAAATTATGGATGAAAGGTATTTAACATTGTTAGAAAGTGAAAAAATTACATCAAGCAGTTAATAAAGAACCTAACATTACCCATGTGTTCAATTTTTTTGATATTGAACCAGATGCAATCTTGATGGTGATCACGAACCCGATTATGTGAAAATTTGTTGAATTTGGAAAAAACACGTCTCTGGTCTTTGGGAATGCCCTACAAGCCTTTGGGTTGGTATTCCAAGGCAAATACCAAAGCTAAGGCTTGGGGATTCCCAATGCAAAATATAACGCGAGCGCGTTATAACGCGCTCGCATTATATTTTGCTTTTGAAATTTCCCCTCTTCAGGGAGCATTACTAGCAACAAATATCGCGCTCACGTTATGTCTTCATTTAGTTAAATGCCACTTTATTGAATGTTTGTTGATATGTTTGTATGTTTGTATGAATATGTATACTGGTGTGTCATGTATGTATGCTTATGGGAGAGAGGGTGGG
>VDFB02358134.1:148345362-148374645 GCA_007258455.2 Sequoia sempervirens
AACCCTCTCCCACTCCCACCTCTCTCCCATAAGCATATACATGACACACCGTGATACATATACATACAAACATACAAACATATCAACAAACATTCAATAAAGTGGCATTTAACTAAATGAAGACATAACATGAGCACGGTATTTGTTGCTAGTAATGCTCCCTGAAGAGGGGAAATGTCAAAAGAAAAATATAATGCGAGCACGTTATAACGCGCTCGTGTTATATTTTGCATTGGGAATCCCTAAGCCTTAGCTTTGGTATTTCCTTGGAATACCAACCCAAAGGCTTGGAGGGCATTCCCAAAGACCAGAGACGTGTTTTTTCCAAATTCAACAAATTTTCACATAATCGGGTTCGTGCTCACCATCAAGATTGCATCTGGTTCAATATCAAGAAAATCGAACACATGGGTAATGTTAGGTTCTTTATTAGCTTTCCAACGATGTAATTTTTTTCACTTTCTAACAATGTTAAGCCTTTCATCCATAATTTCTTTTGTTTGTATGTCCGTTTTTCTTCAAAAAGCAGTGTTTGGTATTTTTTTTGCTATAAATTAACCGTTCATCGAAATTTGAAATAAATTACATTTTTAGAAACTAGACCCCATTCTACAATTTAAAAAAAAAAAAATTAAAAAAAAATCTATTAGTTTCAAAAAGATTAAGGGGGAGCACGGCCAAAATTCTGCTTCTCAGGAAGTGCCCACTTAGAAAATTAATAAAAAATCAAATATTCATTAAAAATTATCCCGTCCCTACTACATACTGTTATCTAACTTCTGACTAGAGCGATTTTAAAAATACTACAAAAAAATTCACCATGCTTGGGTCACACAAGAGTTGCTATGTTATGTTTTTCTGACAAAAACAACAACAATTTGTGTGCATCCCTCTTTTGAACCCCTTAATCTCAACCATTTTCAAAATAAATTAGTAGTTTAGAAAGTAGACTCGGAGCACTGTAGTCCTTGTTTTTTTTCCATCTAAATTTTTTGAGTGTAGCTATCCTCAATTTCACGTCCAAGGCCAGTATTTCCTGATTTTAGAAAAAAAAGTGGCCACTTAAGCCCCTTTTTTGGGAACCATCTTGGTGCACTTATCCTTAAGCCAACATTGCCTCTTAGTCAACTCAAATTACATCATGTAATACAAAGTACAATAATCAAAATGGAATTCCATGTGCTTCCCCTTCAATGCTCGCTGCATCTGGTGGACGAGGACATGGCTCAAGCACTTTTCCACCCAACCACGAAGCTATGCTTCCCTGGAATTCTTCCTAACTTGAAGAATACTTGACCCTGCATGGAATATTTAGCAAGAGAATATGATAAGCAAGGTGGAATCTAGTGTGTTCCTAACAACTATATACATTTCTATGTACATAATAGAACATGGAAGATCTATGTTAGGATATGACAGAGAGTTATATCATAAACATTAGACCATTTAACATAATGGACTACAAATGCTTGGCCAAGCATATGTTGCATATAGCTAAAAATAATATATTTTGGAAAAGAAAAACCTATACTCTTTGTCAACCCATCTTTGAAACACATCCTGAAAGGTAACCTCCAACATACATAAGATAACATACATCTTATCCAATTTACTCAAATTACAGAACATTCAATCTGGTTTCTTGTAGTTTTGCTAGCCAATCTTTTCATGATAAAGAATCAAACAATCTATAACATAATCTATGTTTATCTCATCTTGTCTTTTCCGGTTCAACAATATATTTATGAAAGGAACCAAACCATATTTGATAAAATGCAATCAGTCATTTAATTGAAATACATGAACATCCATTTCATCAATTAAGATAAGAATATAACAATACATGCATCAACATACCTGGTTTACAAATATTTCCTTTATTCCTTCCTACTCGAAATGAAATGTACATTTTCAGATAAAGAAAATAAATATTTTTTTAAGAAGGTATATCACATGTATGTGTAATGCATAAATGGAAAATTTATGCATGTACACATATATGGCATTCTATTAAAAATGGTGTATGCATATACATTATTTTGAAAAAATAAAGATCCATTCCACATACAAATTTTTATATTCATATAGATGTCAACTTTCATCAAATGCATGAATAGATTCAACTAGAATATAATAAGTAGTCACTCTTAGACTTGATATAAATTTTGAGTTTCAAACTGTATGTCACAAATTCATTTTACATAAAATCAATTTGTAATCGACAACATGATTAATCTACAATTAAAACATAATCTATGCACAATAGAATAAATCTAACCTCCTTCCATAATATGACCATCCACTGTTTTAGGAAAATAACAAAGTTACTCTTAGTTCGTTTTGTTCAATCTTTTAACAAGAACATCTTGAAAGATACTTCTAGAACATTATTTATGTCATTGTAAGAAGGATACATCAAATGGTTATTGGAGATAGATATGTGTCGATACCATGTGTTTCTAAGAAAATTTTCCCAAGATAACAATATCGACTTGCTCCTAGAATAATATGAATATTGCTTTGTTTGAAATAGAGACTAGAATACAACAACTTATTCAAAACGAGACATCTCATTCAGCTCGTTCATTCTTTTTAGGGAAACAATCCTCTAAGATCATTACAAACACTGTCATCATTTTTAAACATCATTGAAAATAATTAATATTGTTTAAAAATATATATTGAATATCATTTTTTCGAATTCATCTTTTAAGGTAATTACTTTTAAGCTTAGAACGATAAGCATGCTATTGTTCAGAACAATAGACATCACTTAATTCACTCAAGGTCTTTAAAGTGACATGGAGACTATTGTTTGGACATCTAAGTCACCATTAAATGCAAGTTATAAGAACAGTGAGTATGAAACACTCAACATTGTTAAAATATTTCCATGTTGCTCGACTATATATATGTATATGTATATATATATATATATGTCGTGTTGTTTCTCTATCATCATTATTAATGGAACGATGAGTATGCATCATTCAACTAGTTAAGGCTCATTAAAATAATCAATGACTAACAATTCATCATTTAAATTATGCACTTAAATAATGGAATGGTGAGTATTATTCATAACTAACATGTTTACAGTAAGGAAAATACATACACATATATTAGAATGATGGTATCATTCTTTGGTTCGATCACCCAAATTATGGGTTGTTCATATACAATGATTGACCTAATATTTTAAACATAATTTCAAAGGATCAAAGTTTAATGATTGATGTTGATAGCATTGATTAGCCTTTTAAGGCTTCATTATAGAATTGGGAGGGTTCAATTAAGTGACCCTTTCACACATGCATTCACATACAGGAGTCATTTCGACCCAAATAATTTTACTCATACAAACAAAACAAAACCAAAAAGGGAGGGAGTCATGGAGGTAGAGTCCAAGAGACAAAAAAAGACATGGTATTTTCCCCAACAACAAGAGGGGTCAATACCGAAATGACAAGCCCAACAAAAAAACATTTAAAAAAAACCCAAATACTGAGATAAAAGAAATGGATTTTCTTCAAAATTCATGATTATCCTTTAAGAAATCAATGGGATTCAATGGAATAGAACAAAGCATGGTGAAAAAATGGAAACATAGTGATTGAGGTCGATCTTACTGTTGGAGGATTGAAGGTTGCATAAAATGGTTTTCATTGATATCAACACAGTACTATATGTATGACTCGTTTACTAGAAGTTATTTCCCATTGAAGATGGTTGTTATATGTGGTCCAATTCCTACCGTGTGACAAAATGTGATTCAAATATTTGAAGATCTTGGCCGACTTAGCATGTGCAATACTTTATGGATGTTTTGGCCAACCTAATTGATGAGTAAGATACATACATACATACATATACATATAGATATATATATATATACATATGTGTCTCTCTAGAAAAGATAGATATGTGAGGTTATGCAAGAACGATATAGAGACAAAAAGTGTGTGGATGCAGCAGATCAAAATAAGCAAAGTAGGCAAAGACAATAAGTGTGTGATTAGAACAAAATTATTGAGCTATTACTGATATGCAGTACTACCTTTACAAAGCTTCATCTGGAACTGAATTTAGCACAAGAAAGGTGTAATTCATCAGTTCACTTTTGGCGGCAAGCCATAAATTTTGTATTCTAGCAATGAGCCATCTTCTTTGTATCTTTATGGCAGTGAGCCCTCTAGGTTGTAGCCATGTGGACAATGAGTCCTTATTTCAGGCATTGAGCCCTTTTGTAATCCATTTTGATATTCTCTATAGTGTGACTTAATCCTCAGCGTGGTTTTTCCCTCATTGGGTTTTCCACATAAATTTGGTGTTACTGTGTTTATGTGATGACTTTCAATTTTTTCATTTATTGATAAATCATTTATGCAGTATTTGGATCTTGTTCTGGTAAATGGTTAAGGCATTTAGTTTGGTGACAAATGATTTACCCCCCCCCCCTCTCAGTTGTCCTATTCAACAATTGGTATCAGAGTGAGGTCCTTTGGAATAAGTTTAACAGCTTGAAGGATATCTTGGCAGGTTTAACAAAATGATGAAGGGATCTGACTTAGATGAAGAATTGAGAACAAAGACCTTAGAGTCTAAGAATGAAGATCTAAAAGAAAATGTCAAGCAAGCAGGTGAATGTATCTAGAAACTAAGAAATCAGATCCATAAATTTAAGTTGAAGCATAAAGAAGTTTACTAGGAACTAAAAGAAGCAAAGGAGACTACTAAAAATCTAAGGATGAAACTTGAAGAAAGCAAAAGAGTGGAAGAGAATCTAAAATTGGAAATTGGACAAAGCAAAGAAATTATCAATCAAAAGATAAAAAAATGTGATAAGCTTGAATAGGAAGTAGTAACTCTTAAATCTAATCTGGAAAAGGCAAAAAGTTTTGAAGACAAATTTAAGATAAGTTCGGGAATGCTTGATGAATTGATTTCATCTCAGAAGCCTGCAAAGGATAAAGGTGGTCTAGGACTCAAAGAAGGACAAAGTTTAAAGACTAATACAAGTTTCAACAAAATGAATAGTCAAAGGAAATTTCAAGAAAATACTTATCAAGGCAAGAATAGAAGGATCAATACCGAAAGGATACCCAGCCAACAACCTAATAATCAAAGGTACCCATCTTTTAATGGCTTTTGTTACTCATGCAATAAATTTAGACATAGAGAAAAAGAATGTAGAAGTATGATGAACCAAAATAGATTAAGTCAAAATGTTGGATTCTTTGCTAGACAATGTTATGTTTGCAACAAGTTTGGGCATAAATCTACTAAATGTAGAAGTCAAATAATGATGAACGGGTTCAATACCGGTAGAAGATTTCATTCTTTGCAAGGTTACTGTTACATGTGTAATATTTTTGGACACAAGGCTAATCAGTACATGACAAAGATGAATACAAACTCTCTTGATCAAAGAGTTTTTGTGTTCCACTCTTGCAACAAACCAAGACATTTCTCAAAATTTTGTAAGAGCATAGTCAGGAAGAAACTGAATTTGGAACAAAAGAACAAGTTTATAAAAAAGGTAAATCTAAAAGAAGTGAGGAAAGAAATGGAAAAGATCTGGAGAAAGAAAGAAGAACCTAAGAACAAGGACAAATCATATAATCTTGTATCTACATCTAATGCAAATACCCCTTCTATGAACTGAATCCAGTAATAGCTTCAGGGGGAGCAGTCACAGAAAAATCTATCAAAGCCCCGATATAAGAGGTGTCATGCGATGACACAAGGATATGTGATGTAAATTTTCATTTTGAAGGAAATGAAAAAAAAAACAGTAGAAAACAAGTAATATAGAAGATTTGTGGAACCTTTTTGCTTACAGTACATTTCACAATATGGTTGACAACTTTGGCGGAAGGAGGAAATGACAGACTAAAGTACAGATGATAATGTCACAAGCAATAAATTATCCTTTATGATGAAACCCTAAAAGCGATAAGTTAAATAAGGAAGGTTGAATAGTTATTTCTTTTTGAAGTAAATGAGCTGATAAATAAAGAACTAGGATCATTAGCAAGCAAAAGTACGAAAAACAAGGCTGAAGCAATGGAGTCAAAGGAAATGGTGGTATTTAATCCACGCAACAATAAATTGCAGAAATTGAGTAAGTTATAGGTTGATGAATTTGATCATGAAAATATTTAAAATCTCGAGACTTCTCTTTCAATTGAGCAAATGCAAATGGTTAACAATTTAGGGCACAAGGGTTTAGGCGTTTGGAGCAAATTTCCATACTTTTCAAATGTGGACATTGTTTGGGTTATTCTAAGCAGAATTTAAGGTGATCAGATGATCTTTGAAAAACCCTATGAAATCACGAAAGAAGCAATTGCAACAATAATAGGATTATGCAATAATGGACCCATTCTAGTCAAGAAGTCTATAAAGAACAAAGAGGTCGAAGCCCTAACTGGGGTAATAGGAGATCAAAGGGCACTTATAATTCACACCATAATCGACCCAGTGATAAGGTATGTGGCATATGGCATTTCATATAATATTTATTTTAGGAATAGGGAAGGGTCTACCTCAATGATTGTCATTTATGTTGCACATCAAATGGTTGAGAAAAAGGAGTATTTTGACTTCTGTGAGTTGCTAAGAAATCAATTAATGGAAAATATAACTATGAAAAAAATGACAATTATGCTTTTCACTTTGGATCTCTGGTTATATGCTTGATGATGTATTTTCTGAATTCATTACCATTGAAAGAAAATGTTGTGTGGAAGTCAACTATACCAGTTGGGAAGCAAGTTTACCGATATCTGAATTGTCTAGCAAAAAAGGAAAAGGTTTGTAAAGAATATTTTGAAATCAAAATGAATGTATGGAATTCTGGTGTGATTTCCAGTTTGGTTATGATGTCTGAGGCAGGATTCTCCTTCAAAAAGAGGAAAGCAAGAAGAATCAGTTCATGTCCCTCTCTAGAAATAAAGAAGTTGAAGACAAAGGAGAAGGAAGAAGAAAAGGAAGCAAAAATTGCAATAGCATTTGATCTAGTATCAATAGATGATGAAGAAGAAGATGTTACTAAAGAAAAGGTGTTAAATATTTTTGAGCAACCTGATGGATTGAGGAATATTGGAGATATATGGTTGTCTCAACCATCATATGAATAGGATGAGATTAAAAATGCATTGGATATTTACATAATTCATAATGATATTGATCTAAGAGAATTGACTATTGGATATTGTGGTTGTGTTGCTGATATGTGGTTGTCATTGATGTCAACACTATTAGGATTGTTGTATTAGAAGCTGCATATGTCAAGGATATTGAGAAAATTGTAATAAGAAGTGTTGCAGGTTGTCAGTAGTGAAGTGAAGTTCTTTCTATCAGTGTGATCAGTACATTGTTGTTCAGAGGTTGTGGACTAAAGGGTTTCTTTTTGAGCATGTCTAGTTTATCCACGTCAAATTTTAGAGATCCGCATGGAGATTTGATCAAGTTATGAAGATTTGTATTCTGACAGTTTTTTTGTTACTTCAGTTTGTGTTCCTAAATGAAGATCATGTGATTTATGTAAGTTTAGTTGTTGCAGATGCTTCTATGGTGTTTCATGATGCTTGTGGATGTTTCTAGTTCATTCTCTATCTATGTTGCACGTCCACATTGATTGTTGTGCTCATGATCCGAGATTTTCTCTTATGTGTTCATGTTTTTCATGTTCTTGGTCGACAAGGTGTTGAAGCATGTTGTGGATCTTTGAGGAGTAGTTAATTGAAGTGGTTTGTGTTTGAGGATGTTATTTTCGGTCTTCACTATGTTGTGGCCAACCTTGGTTTATTCACATGATTAATCTTTATTTGTTTTAGGCTGACTGTTTGCATTCATTTTATTATTTCTTTGGAGCCGACTTATAGTGATGTAATTTCTTGTTACAGATATATGAGAGCGATTGTTTGATCATTTGAAAGGGAGTAAGAGTGTGCCATAGTGTGCAAGTGAAAAGTGTATGAATATTTTGTGCGAATAAAATTCAGATCATTCAAAGGTAGAGTAGAGAGTGAAGAAGAGTGAAGGAGAGTGAAGAATAGTGAAGAATAGTGATGAAGTGTTCATGTGCTTAACCGGAACTCTAACCAGGCATTAGCAGATGTTATTTTCTTAGTTCAAAGTCTGATGGATTTAATCAGAACCTTTATGTAAGATAGTGTGTCTTCCTTTGGGCAGTAAGCCTATTTGTAATTGAGTAGTGAGCTCTAGGCAGTGTGTCTGAATGCATGTGCATTCCCCATTCATATTCTCTTATACTTTTAACAGGGTATAATCTTGTGGACTGACCTCCACCGTGGTTTTTCCCCTAACAGGATTTCCACGTAAAAAATCTTGGTGTTATGTGTGATTATGATGTGTTGTTCATTTATGCTTTCATGATTAATGATCAGATCTAAGAATAAGGTTAATAAGTTGAATAAGTTTGAAATTCAGTGACAACTAATTCACCCCCCTCTTAGTTGTCTGCCCTTGAGTTGCTGACAATTAGTTTCAGAGCCAGGTTCCTTGGAAGAAGTTTAACAACGTGAGGTGATTTGGGATGATGACTTATAAGAAGGATAGTCCTAGATTTGATGGAACAAATTATTCTTTATGGAAGACTCAAATGGAGTGCCATCTGAGATGCATTGGTGAACCCTACTGAAGCATTTCAAAAAATATATATGTTACTCCACAGAATGGTCCTACTACTTCTGCTGAGATCAAGGATGTTGAATATAATATTAGGGCTAAGGAGGCATTGTTGAGTGCTTTGACTAATACTAAGATGACAAATGTGATGGATCTGAAGACTGCTTATGAGATTTGGAAAATGTTGGAGACCTTGTATGGAGGTGATGCTAATGTGAAGATTGCTAAGCTACAAATTTTGAAAGGGAAATATGAAAAGTTGAAAATGGGTGATGAATGTTACTACTTTCATGCAAAGAGTGAATGAACTTGTGTGTGGTATTAGATGTGCTAGTGGACAGATAGACAAATCAGAAATTGTTGCTAAAGTGCTTAGATCCTTGCCTGATTCTTACAAAGTCAAGGCTAGTGCTATTGAAGAGCTCCAAACTATGACAAATGTTACCAGAGATATGTTGATTGGTAAGTTGACTGCTTTTGAGTTGAGTGAATTTGGTGATGTCCTTCCTAAGGTTGAATTTGCATTCAAGGCTACTACTTCTAGAAGAGATAGATAGAGATATGATATGGGTGAAAGTTCATCAAGAAAGATGTTCAAGTATGAGGATGAAATGAAATAGATGGATGAAGAAGAAAGAAAGCTTGAAAAACTTGAAGCATTGATTGTGAAAAGAGAAGCCAAAGGACAAGGTAAGTATAAGGGGAAGTTGCCTATTAAATGTTTCTCTTTCAATAAGATAGGTTATTTTGCATCAAGATGTCCTGAGAGAGTTTCCAAGCCAAGATTTAACAAGCCTAATTCCAAAAGAAGTGTTACTATGCTGCTGATGAAGGTGTGACAGATGATGAATTTGACAAAGGAAATGCAAGTGAAGATGAATTTGTGTTTATTGCTATCAAGGAAAATAATCCAGTGTCTACTGAATCTGCTATTTATAGCCCTAACTGCTCGAGTTGAAGAGAAAGATGAATGGGTAATTGATAGTGGTTGTTCTCATCATATGATAGGAGATAAAAGTAAGTTTGTGAATTTGGAAAAGTATGATGGTGGTGTTGTGATATTTGGTGATAATACAGTTGGTGTGATCAGTGGAAGAGGATGCATTTCTCTTGATGGTAAGAATAATACTAATGATGTCTTGTATGTTAAAGGTTTGAAGCATAATCTTTTAAGTGTTGGAAAGATGGTTGATAAGGGATACAATCTTCAGTTCATGAATGGAAAGTGCAAAATATTGGGAAATTCTAGAAATGAGATTGCATCAGGTACAAAAACAAAAGGTAATATTTTCCACCTGAGTGTTGCTAGTAAAATTTGTTTGATTGCTCAAATTGATGAAAGTTGGTTGTGGCATAGGAGAATGTACCATGTTAACTTTGATAATATTGTTAAGATAAGTTCCACTAAGGTTGTGAGAGATCTTCCTAAGATGATGAAACCTACTAATGCCATATGTAAAGAATGTCAGTTAGGAAAGCAAACATGAATTTCATTCTGAAGTAAACAACAAAATTCAAATGGATTGTTGGATCTTGTGCACACTGATTTGTGTGGTTCTGCTAGAACTAGAAGTTTACAAGGATAAAAATACTTCATGTTGCTTATTGATGACTATTCAAGGCTGATGCGGGCTACTTTCTTAAGGGAGAAATTTGAAGCTCTGGAAAAGTTCAAGATCTTTAAGGCTATGGTTGAGACAAAGACAGGTCTGAAGATTAAGTGTTTGAGATTAGATAGAGGTGGTGAATTCACTTCCAATGAGTTTAATTCTTTTTGTGAAGAGCATGGAATAAAGAGACAATTATCTACACCGCGGACCCCTCAACAAAATGGAGTTGGAGAAAGGAAGAATAAAATAGTTCTAGATGCTGCTAGAACCATGATGTTGGAAGGATATGTACCTCATATCTACTAGAGAGAAGCTGTGAGTATTGTTGTGTACACACTTAACTAAGTACAAATCAAAGGTGATACTAGTAAGACTCCTTTTGAGCTATGGACTACTCAAAAGACTACTGTTAGATATTTCAAGATCTTTGGAAGCAAGTGTTATATCAAAAAATATGAAGATATAAGAAAGTTTAATCTAGGAGTGATGAAGGAATCTTTCTGGGTTATGCTACTAAAAGTAAGGCCTACTGGTGTTACAATAAGAGATTGAAGAAAATGGTTGAATGTGCAAATGTTAAGGTTGATGATGACATAGTTGCACTATCCAAAACCTATGGATATGATTTTGATGATCATAATGTCAGTAAAAACAAAGGTCGAAACTCAAGCCAAGTTCAAATAATTTTGATAAATCAAGAAAATCAAATATGAAACTGATAGAAAAATAGAAGAGAGACTAGAAGAGCCTGAAATTGAAGAAAATTCTAAGAAGACTCTGAGGTATGTGAGATTGAATCATTAAGAGAATCAGATCATAGGTGATAAGAACAAAGGTGTCCATACTAGGAGAAGAATTGCAGAAGAATATTGTTTGATTTCAAAGACTGAGCCTAACAATGTGAATGAAGCATGCAAAGATGAACATTGGATTGAAGCAATGAAAGAGGAACTACAACAAATTGAAAAGAATGATACATGGATTCTTGTTCCCAGACCTAAGGATAAGAATGTAATTGGAACTAAATGGGTCTTTAGAAACAAACTGAATGAACAAGGTGAAGTGGTTAGAAACAAAACAAGACTAGTATGTAAGGGATATTCACAGATGGAAGGTATTGATTTTGAAGAAACCTTTGCCCCTGTTGCTAGAATTGAAGCTGTAAGATTGTTTCTTGCTTATGCTACTTACAAAGACTACAAAGTTTATCAAATGGATGTCAAGTCTTCTTTTCTAAATGGTGAATTGGAAGAAGTGTATGTTGAGCAACTTGATGGATTCCAGTTGACTGATCAGGGAGATATGGTTTCCAATTGAAGAAAGAATTGTATGGACTCAAACAAGCCCCTAGAGCATGATATGCAAGATTGGATAAGTATTTGGTGAAGCTTGGATTTAACAAAGGTACTACTGATAGTAATTTGTATTTCAAGAATGATGATAAATATTTGATTGTGGAAGTTTTTGTTGATGATATCATATTTGGAGGAGATGATAGCTTGTGTATGAAGTTTGATAATGAGATGCATAATGAATTTGAGATGTCAATGATTGGAGAGATGAAATTATTCTTGGGATTGCAAATTACTCAGTTAGATAAAGGGATCTTTATATCTCAATCCAAGTATGTGAAAGAATTGTTGAAGAAATTTGGTATGGAAGATTCAAAGCTAGTTGGTACACCTATGGTGACTGGATGCAAGTTGACAACTGCTGATGATTCTCCGAAAGAAAATCAGACTAGATACAGATCAATGATTGGTGGATTGCTTTATTTAACTCAAACTAGGCCTGATATCAAGAATTTTGCATGTATTGTTGCTAGATTTCAAGCCAATCCTAAAGAATCTCATGTGACTACTGTGAAGAGGATTTTCAGATACCTAAAGGGGATAGTTGATTTTGGTTTATGGTATGCTAAAGATGATGATATCACTTTGAGTGCCTTTACTGATGTCGATTGGGTAGGAGATGTGAATGACAGGAAGAGTACTAGTGGTGGAGCATTTTTCTTAGGAAAGAAGCTGATTTCATGGTTAAGCAAAAAACAAAATGCTATTTCTTTATCTACTACAGAGGTTGAATACATTGCTACTGCTAATAATTGTACTCAAGTACTGTGGATGAAGCAGATGTTGAAGGATATCAAAGTTGTGTATGATGAGCCTATTGTTATATTTTGTGATAACTCAAGTGCTATTAACATTTCTAAGAATCTGGTGTTTCATTCTAAGACCAAGCATATATCTATCAAGTTTCACTTTTTGAGAGAGAAAGTAAGTGAAAAGGAAGTTAGATTGGAGTATGTACCTACTAAGGAGAAGATTGCAGACATATTTACCAAGTCGTTGCCTAAGGATACTTTGAGTATCTCAAAGGGAAGTTAGGGGTGATTACCCCTCCTAATCAGAACTAAGATGCATTGATTTGCATCAATCTGTGCATTTCATGATCATATTTTGATTTGGATTGATGTTGTGGTGGCTGCTACTCAGGGGGAGTAGTCAGATGTTCAAATGTTCAGGTGTTCAAATATGTGGTTTAGAGCTTGTATAGAAGAAATCTTTGCCATTGATGTCAAAGGGGGAGAAGAGTAATGTGAAAAATCTTTTTGGGGGAGAAGAATCTTGTGGGGAGAAGAGTTATATGGAAGAGTTGAGGAAATAAGAGTAAAAACCTAAGGAGGAGTAAGTGTAGTTGTGTTGATGGTATTTTCACATCATGCGTTGCCATCAATGCCAAAGGGGGAGATTATTGGATGTTGTGGTTGTCATTGATGTCAACACTATTAGCATTGTTGCATTAGAAGTTGTATATGTCAAGGATATTGAGAAAATTGTAATAAGTGTTGCAGGTTGTCAATAGTGAAGTGAAGTTATTTTTGTTAGTGTGATCAATATGTTGCTATTCAAATTTTTTGGACTAAAGGGTTTCTTTTTTAGTATCTCTAGTTTATCCACGTCAAGTTTCAGAGATCCGCATGGAGATTTGAGCAAGTTATGAAGATTTGTATTCTTACAATTTTTCTATTACTTCAATTTGTGTTCCTAAATGAAGATCATGTGATTTCAGTAAGTTTAGTTGCTGCAAATGCTTCTTTGGTGTTACATGATTCTTGTGGATGTTTCTAGTTCATGATCTATCTGTGTTGCACATTTGCATTGATCATTGTGCTGGTGATTTAAGATTTTCTCTTGTGCGTTCATGTTTTTCATGTTCTTGGCCAACAAGGTGTTGAAGCGTGTTGTGGATCTTCGAGGAGTAGTTAATTGAAGTGGTTTGTGTTTGAGGATGTTATTTTCGGTCTTCACTATGTTGTGGCCGACCTTGGTTGATTCACATGATTAATCTTGATTTGTTTTGGGCCAAATGTTTGCATTCATTTTATTATTTCTTTGGAGCTGACTTATAGCGATGTAATTTCTTGTTACAGATATATAAGAGCGATTGTTTTATCATTTGAAAGGGAGTAAGAGTGTGTTGGAGTGTGCAAGTGCGAAGTGTATGAATCATGTGTGTGAATAAAGTTTAGATCATTTGAAGGAAGAGTAGAGAGTGAAGAAGAGTGGAGGAGAGTGAAGAAGAGCGAAGAAGAGTGATGAAGTGTTCATGTGCTTAACCAGAACTATAACCAGGCATTAGCAAATGCTATTTTCTTAGTTCAAAGTCTGATGGATTTAATCAGAACCTTTATGTAAGACAGTGTGTCTTCCTTTGGGCAGTAAGCCTATTTGTAATTGAGCAGTGATCTCTATGCAATGTGCCTGAATGCATGCGCATTCCCCATTCATATTATCTTATACTTTTAACAAGGTATAATCTTGTGGACTGACCTCCACCATGGATTTTCCCCTAACAGGGTTTCCATGTAAAAAATCTTGGTGTTATGTGTGATTCTGATGTGTTGGTCATTTATGCTTTCATGATTAATGATCATATTTGAGAATAAGGTTAATAAGTTGAATAAGTTTGAAATTCAGTGACAACTAATTCACCCCCCTCTCAGTTGTCTACCCTTGAGTTTCCAACACTGAAAATTATTTTACCAGAAGTATTGATTGAGAGGATTGAAGAAAGATTAAGGGAACAGTCACCTGGTGAAACAATAGAAAAAGACAAAATTCAATTAGCTTTGGAAGAAAGATTCTGAAATGTACAGAAGAGGTTGACTGAGAGCATAAATGAACTAAAAACCCGCATCAAGAGTGTAAATAGTGTGTATAGGTATTGTCTCCAGTTGCCTACTACTATTGAGAACTACAAAATAAAAATTGATACTATTGAGCATGAATTGAATTCTATTGGAAAAACATTTGATGTTCTTAATGACAAGGATGGAATGCAAAAGAAAAGGATCCATTCCTTACAATCTAATCTTGCAGTCATTATGGCATAGAGGGTCGGTATTGTGAAGACCTTTTGGAAAGTCAAAGAGATAATTGAGTTAAGATTGGAACAACTTTCTGGTCTCCTTGTGGATGCTGAGAACAATGCACATAATATTGCTATTTACGATACTCTTCTAGAAACAATTGATTCAATAGAAAAGAACAATAGCATTTTTCTATACATCAGGCTAGTAGTGGATTCCTGGAAGACATGTCTTTTGGAACTGAAAGAAAAATACAAGGAAATATTTTAAGGAAAGATGGATTGAGGTAAAGTATATTTTTTTATAACCATTTTTGTAAAAACATTGAAGTAAAGGGGAGATAGAACCTTTTTTTTTCATTGATGTCAAAGGGGGAGAAAGGAAGCATGTGAAAAAGAATGAAAATAATTTCATCTCATCAAAATATTTACAAAGGTTGTTGTTTTTGGCTTTTCACATCTTGTGTTTCCATCAATGACAAAGGGGGAGATTGTTGGAGGATTGAAGGTTGCATCAAATGATTGTCATTGATGTCACAATACTATATGTATGACTCGTTTACTAGAAAATGTTTCCCATTGAAGATGACTGTTATATGGGGCTTGGTTCCTACCCTGTGACAAACTATGATTCAAATATTTGAAGATCCTGGCTGACTTAGCATGTGCAATACTTTATGGATGTTTTGGCCGACCTAATTGATGAGTAAGATACACACACACACACACACACACATATATACATATGTTTCTCTCCGAAAAAGATAGAGATGTGAGGTTATGCAAGAAGGATATAGAGACAAAAAAGTGTGTGGATATAGTAGATCAGAATAAGTGAAGCAGGCGAAGACAATAAGTGTGTGATCAGAACAAAATTATTGAGTGATTACTGATATGCAGTACTACCTTTATGGAGTTCATCTGGAATTGAATTCAACACAAGAAAGGTGTAATTCATCAGTTCACTTTTTGCGGCAATCCATAACTTTTGTATTTTGGTAGTGAGTCATCTTCTTTGTATCTCTTTGGAAATGAGCCCTCCGAGTTGTAGCCTTGTGGAAAATGAGTCCGGATAGTGACTTCTTATTTAAGGCAGTGAGCCTTATCTTAGGCAGTGAGCCTTATTTCAGGAAATGAACCTTTTTGTAATCAGTTTTGATATTCTCTATAGTGTGAGTTAATCCTCATCGTGTTTTTTTCCCTCATTGGTTTTTCCATGTAGATCTAGTGTTACTGTGTTTATGTGATGACTTTCAATTTTTGCATTTATTAATAAATCATTTATGCAGTATTTGGATCTTGTTCCGATAAATGATTAAGGCATTTAATTTGGTGACAATTGATTCACCCCCCCTCTCAGATGTCATATTCAACACTTACCTCTTTTTTGTTCACACAATCAATGCAAATATGAAGTGTAAAATTCTCAAGAGATTCTTGAGTAGCTTTTTCCTTCCTATCCCTACACAATTGACCTCTTCTTTCCTGCTTTTTGGACCAAATTCTTCTTCTCTCTTTCTCAGGTTGTCTCCCCTGCTTTTGCATGATTTTTCCCTAAGTTTTTCTCCCAAATTGGAATGCTCCATTATGATAGCCACCCCCCACTTCTTACACACAAATTTTCTCCTCTGTTTTGGGGGTTATGGGTGGCCTCCACCCATTCAATTTTAATCTTATTTTTAAAATTTTGAGTATAATTCAACTATTAAATTAATAATTTCAATTTACGCTTTTTCCTTTAAACGTTATTATTTAAATTTTGAATAAAGATTTATTTTTCAACATTTCAAATAAAGGAAAACATTTTACCACAATAATAATATATATAAATTTACATATATATACATCATTTCTTTTATTTTTACCTCTTACAAGGGTATTTATTTTCAAATTTAAATGAATTGTTCTACTCAAGAGAAATCAATATACATATGACAAACACATTTCCAATGCCATTGTTATTATGAAATTAGCATCGAATAGACAAGGTAAAAAAATTCTTCAATACATTTGTTTCCAAAAGCTTATCTATGAAATCACTTATACATTTGACACAAGCAAGATGATATCTATCAATTGCTAGTTAAATGAAGATGCTATGATTTTAGTGGTGTGTGCACATTCCAGATTCCAACATGCTTACCAATCGTCATCTGGCTAAATACTCCTACCTCAACCATGTTCTTAGACTTCAACATGTTCTTTCATTCACACACTTGCACTTGCAAAGTTTCATTAGTAACCATTAAACAATGCTTAAAATGAAAAGATTCCATAACATTCATCCTTCGTATTCAATCATATGAATAGAGATATTTTTCAAATAACATTGAAATCTTAAATTTATCAAAGTCTAAACTGATAAATTTTATTTTTCCATAGATATTTAAATAACTTAACATTATTAAATGTAAGAAAAATTTGAGATATGACATCCTTCCCCACTAGGAAGAGACATCGTCTTGATGTTTTATCAAACAACACTGAATTATATATGTTTATTTTAACATTCAATCATATTGTTATTCAAGCCAAAATTTCATAACAGGACAAATTCAAAATGTTGAAGCAGTAGTATCTCAATGAACATTAAGATTCTATCTAGAAATCAAATGAGGAAAGGAGCATTCTATTTATTTTGCATCCTCCCATGTAGCACTATCCTTAGAATATTGGTCCCATTGAACCTTATATTGGAAAATGTCTCTATTTCACAACTTGGCATTGCGTCTATCTAGAATTATAATGGGCTCCACTAGCACCACTCTTGGATCCTACACTTGTAAAGAATGCCAATCAAGTATATGAGATGCATCTGGATGAGTATACACCTAAAAATAGTCATCACCTTTAATTAATTAAATACTAGCTATTTGATTAATATTCCAACTACGTATAAATAAATTCTCAATTTATTTATATTATTCACCCTTCTCTAATTCTCCAAATCTAAAACATATTATTCTAAATTAATTAAATAAACAAGGTTCCCTAAACTTGTTTTATTTAATTAATCTTCACTAAATCCAATTAGGAATTAAAGCACATTTCTACAATTTTTTGTGCCACCTCACCAAGGTCACATGAAAATAAATAACTCTAATTTTTAATTAGAATTATCTTCAACTCATTTTGGAGCACATGACTTATTCCTCCCACACTTCCACCAATTTTGGAGCGCATGACTTATTCCTCCCACTCTTCCACCAATTTTGGAGCACATGACATATTTCTCCCACACTTCCACCAATTTTGGAGCACATGACTTGTTCCTCCCACACTTCCACCAATTTTGGAAGCACATGGTCTTCTCTTCACACACTTGAATCTTCCATCCAAATAGCATGTTGCCCATTCAAGAGATTCTTCCATCCAAATGGCATGTTGTCTTTGGTCAAGGGGACAACATCTTGATTCTCTTCATCTTCCCCATCCATTTTTCTTATTTGAATTTGGACTGTTGATTATTGCCACCTCACTATATGCTTGGAAAAGGCTATAAATACAACCCTTGGGCATTGTATTTTATATCCACATTTGAATTAGATTTATTATGCAGGTTTATCATTGGAGCTTGGAGCATTTTGGAGTATTATAGCTAGTCTTTACATCATTTTTTTCTTTGCATTTACATCTTAGCTTTAAATCTTGCATTATAGTTGCATTTTATGTCCCATCTTGCATCATAGTTGCATTTTAGATTAGTTCATTTTAAGTTTGCATTTGAGCATATGTAGAATCATGCATAGATCATTATAGTTCAATACCATAGCATCCACCTCCACTTGTTCATTTATCATAAAAATCATGCATGAAAATTTATGTTCACAGGTTCGAACATGAGCCTTTTGGAGCCTCTTGGAGCCTCTTGCACCCATTTTGAAGCCTCTTGGAGCCTCTTGCACCTGTTTTGGCACCTTTTGCACCTGTTTTGGCGCCTTTGCTATCTGTTTTGGCACCTTTTTCTCATTTTGTGGTGCCTTTTGCACAATTTTGGGATGCTCTATCTCTGTTTAAGGGCCTTTTGTCTCTATTTTCCACCTTTGGTCTCTATTTTGGTGCCTTTTCCTCATTCTGTGGCACCTTTTTCTCTATGTTTTGGCACCTTTTGTCTCTAGTTTGGTGCCTTTTGTCTCTGTTTTGGCACCTTTTGCAGTTTCCAAAGGCTAATACTTTGTGTTGTTTTGCAGGTTTCCCAAAAATGCTTGTCAAAGACACTCTTATCAAACTATTGACATATTGCAGGGGCTAGAAGTGATTTACTTGTTTCCTTTTGGTTAAGATAGGAACGTAGCTTAATTAAAAGGTTAATGAACACCATGTTTCCTTTTGGTTAAGTTAGGAACATAGCTTAATTAAAGGGTTGATGAACACCATATTTTTCGTGCTTGATGGATGGCAGGCATATGCTCTCCCCTTAACTAGGTAACCAAAAAGCTAGACCCATTCACTTTTCGTGTGCGAGTGTGAGTGGGGTATATGGCATGTGCTCTCTCTTTATTCATGAAGAATAAAGAGTGATCGAACTATGGGTATACTTGCTTGCTTTTGTTTATCTTAGAGGGCCTACCTTGTGGGAAAAAGTAATCACCCAAGGGAATGACCCAATCAGTAACATGCTAAAGCCAAGCACATTTCCAACCGGTATATAAGTGTGGATACTGGAACAAAGGCTAGTATCATGAGGTTAGTTCTGACAAGAAGGGAAGCAATGGTCTCTCGTTGCATGGATCAACTCCCACAAACAGAAAGTCCTTACTAAAACCCTTGTTGTAGTTTGGAAAAATCCTTTATCTATTCTTTGGTGCAACAACAGTCATTGCGAAGGCATCCACATTCTCGCAATTTTTAGTAGAGATGAAAAATATGCCATGGGAGATTCATGGGTATTGATGCTTTGGTTGCCCTGAGAAGTGAGTGTCTTGGAGGGGAGCCAGTGGGGTCAAGTATCTAGTCATCCGCTAAGAATAAGTGTGGTTGGGGTAAAACCCGGATGGAATGCAAAAGAATATAGTCTTTCACAACCTTAGGAGTGTACATTGCTTGATGTGTCTTTATCAAAGTGTTTTCAAAACAAACAAAACATCACATGTCAAAAGTGAAAACCCTGATTCATAATTGCATTTAGTGAAACAACCAAGTCTCCCATTGAAAAATCAAGAAAACCAAGAAAATTTTCAAAGAAACTTTCAAAAAACCAAGTTTGAACCTATTATGGTGCCTTTTATCTCTGTTTTGGCGCCTTTTTCTCAATTTGTGGCACCTTTTGCACATTCTGTGGCACCTTTTGTCTTTGTTTTGGCACCTTTTACAGAACACACAACAGTGACCTAGGTTCATCTCTTGTCCGACAGTCAGTCTCATCTTGGGAATTCTTGGCAGTATTCAACCATTCCTTAGGAAAAACAGAGTTTGAACATGCATGTTACCAAATGATTTCACAAAAGATTAAAATTTGAAAACCAAAGTTCAAACCTCTTAGTCCAAAAGAACATCAAAGACAATTATCAACACTTTACGAATTTAGAGAGAGGTTGACCTTCAATTTCTACAAAAGAGCTTGCAAGAACAACCTTGAATTATACATGTTTTACTATTGTCAAAATTCAAGACTTTTCCAAAGATTTGAGTACCTTGTTTAGGAAGAACATTTACCGCCGGTTTCACAGTTTGAACCAAAATTTTGAAACTTTATCAAAGTTCAAGATCATTCTATAGATACCTTAGAAGTCTAAACTTGTTCAAATTGACCTCTACAAGTGGAATTTTCCAACCTAAACCAAGATCTAACATCAAAAAGTACCAACATCATCAAATTTATCACACCTTTGATTATTAAGCCTAGTTTCATCATTAGGATTTATCATCCTCTCATCACAAAACAAAGCTACATAGTCAAATCAGACTTAGTCTCATTAGAATTTTTCATTCTATTTGACTTAGTTGTAATCCTTGGAACTTTTCCAAAACCTAGATCAAAGTTTAGTCTAAACTATAACACTTGTATTCCCATTCAAAAAAGGTTGCATAAATGAGAACTCAAGGAAAAATGATTCTAAAATCAAAACATTGAAACTCCAACCATTGAAACTTCAAACATTGAAATCCCAACCATTGAAACTCCGATCATTGAGAATCAAAACACCAAAACTCAAAACAATGAAACACAAAACACCATGGAAGAGGTTGAAGAGAATCCTTTTCATGGACTTAACAACACTGATGGGGAAGAAATAACCGAAGAAGATATCCAACATGCTGAACAAGACCCCAATTTCCACAAGTGTTTAGAAAATATTTTCAGAAGAAATGGAGAAAAATACCTCCTTATGTTAGCCAAACAAGGTGCCAAGTTACCAGAAGACTTTGATGTGAATCAATTGAAAGCACCTCCCAGAAAGCCTAAAAATGATCATGAACAAGTAGTTGCTTTAACTCACCAAATGAAGAACCTTCAACAAAAAATCCTTGATATGCAAAGAGGGACTTCAAAACAATACTTGATCCAAGGCATTTGTCCTTATCCATTTGATCAAAGTATTCACATGATACCCTTTCCCAAACATTGTGAGTTCCCAAAGTACAGCAAATACAATGGCAAAACCAATCCAATTGATCATGTAAGGGAATTTAGAACTATGAGTCTCGAATTTTCCTATGAGGAAACTTATTTGATGAGATTATTCCCAAGAATTTTAGGTGGACATTGTCTTGAATGGTTCTCCAAACTCACCCCACCAATTAACAACTTTGAGGAATTAGTCAACAAGTTCATCACCCAATATTCTTACAACATCCAACATGACATTACTATGAAAGATCTTTGTAACTTGAAACAAAAGAAGGGTGAATCGTTTCTTGTATTCTTGCAAAAATGGAGAAGGTTATTTGCATGACATTCTCATCTCATACCAGAAAAGGAAAAGATAGCAACCTTTATTGACAACCTTAATGACGAGATGAGTTATGGATTGGAATTACAATGTCCCCCAACCTTCAAAAAATTGATTGAGAATGGGATCAAAATTGAGGATTCCTTAGTCAAGAGAGGAGTCATCAAGATATACAATGAAAGAAAATCATCAAACCCTTCAAAAAATTACAATAGTGGTGACAAACCCAAGTTTTGGAAACAAAACAAGAATGTTGGAAACAACGATGGTGTAGTTGAGATCCCAAATGCAAAACCTGTATTCAACCTAACTGCATCCGCCGCCAAAACTAATCAGAATAAAAATCTCCCCAACAACCAAGGAAACAACCAAAGCAACAACCAAGACAACAATCAAAGCAACAACAAAGGCAACAACCAAAGCAACAACCAGGGAAAAAACCAAAGCAACAACCAAGGCAACAACCAAAGCAACCAGGGCAACAACCAAAGCAACAATCAAGGTAATGTTGGATCTAGGACACCATCATATCGAGCACCCTCAAATCGAAGGAGGTTCACACCTTTTGGGAAATCACCAAAATCAACATTAAAAGAACTTCTCGAAGCTAAGGTTATAACTCTACCAGAAGCAAGAAATTGGGAACCACAAGTTAAACCCTCGTGGTGGAATGAGGCCCATTTCTGTGAGTTTCACTACAACAAGGGACTTAAAATCAATGACTGCATGCAATTGAAAAACTTGATAGAAGATCTAATTGACAACAAGATGATATTTGTAGAAGAACTCCAGACAAGCAATGACCATGGGGTGTTCAAGAACCCTCTACCAAATTATGAGAAAGGAGAGTCCTCGTCATCAAATACCAAGAGAAAAAACATAAACTATGTCTATGACACCACCATTCTGCATATTGAGGTGGTTGATGATCCAACCCATGAAAAATAAAATCTTATTACAAATGATAACTCAACCAATGACAACATCATTGAACATGAACAAGACATCATTGCAATTAAAAATCATCACCATAATGTTGACACTACCTCACATCAAATCAATGTTATCAAAATCAAAGAACAACATGACAACACACCCATCAATGCAATCACATGAGGAAAATCCAAGGTAACATTGAAAGGAGCTACCCCTTCCATGTCCAAATCAATTGCTATCCATGCAACTCAATATAACATAGTGGATTAGTTGCAGAAGATACCTGCAAAAATATCCATATTAGAACTTCTCAAGATTTCACCTGCTCACAAGGAAATCTTGGAACAAGCTCTAGTTGCCACCATGGTACCCAACAATCTAAAGGTTTTCCAATTCCAAACTATGGTGGGACATTTGACTACATCACACTACTTATCCTTTTCTAAACATGATGATGTATCTATCAATCATCCCCACAACACTGCCCTACACATTGAGGTCCTAATCCACAAGCATTGTGTTAAATATGTCCTAATAGATGGAGGAGATAGCCTGAATATCTGTACTTTGAAACTTGTTCATGTACTAGGCTATTCAGAAAATGCTATTGATCCTAGAAGGAAAATCACAATAAAAGCATACGATGACAAAGAAAGATCTTCACAAGGATTGATATTGCTACCTATTCAAGTGGGACCCGTTTTTAGGGATATAGTATGCTAGGTGTTAGAAAAAGAGTTAACCTACAACATACTCTTGGGAAGACCATGGATTCATGACATGCAAGCAGTACCATCCACATATCACCAGTGTTTGAATTTCCCATTCAATGGGTAGGAAATCACTATTACAGCTGATTCAAACAACCCCCAATATTGTAACACCCTCAAGACAACCCAATATGATTTCTTACCACACAACTGGGAAGCTCCAACTCAAGGTTTATCAAATGATGGGAAACAACTAAATGCCTTGTCAAAGTGGGTTGAGAAAAGTGACCAATCAAAGGATAAAGATATCAGTGATGCCAATCCCTCAAGTAAAGAAAGTACATCAAATCCTATTACACAAAATTAGGAAAGTCAACTTGAATACTTATCAAAACAAGTTGCCAAGATCCAATTGAAAGATAAATGCATGGGGGAATACTCATTTCAGCAATCCTTATGCTTGTCATAACTTTCATCTTCTCCAAAGTCATATGGACAACCATCGACATCAAGACAACAATCATCACAACCCACCACACTATTTGATGGAACCTTTGTAAGAGCAGGCACATTAGTGGAGTGAGATGACAAGGAGGTTTTAAACTAGTTATACAAAGATGAAAAATCATCACAAGCATCCACTTCAAGTGTACAGACAGAGCAATATGGAAAAGGAAAGACAATCATGGAAAAGATGGGATACAAGGGAAAAGGTCCTATCGGTAAGAGGAAAGAAGGCATCATAGAACTAATACAACCTGTCACAATGCAAGCCAAAGATAAAATAGGACTGGGGTATAGAGAAGAATCTAAAGAAGAGATCAAACAACAAGTTGTTGAAAGAATCCTACAACTACAAGCTAGTGACGCTCATGAAACTGATTCAAATGAGTATGAGTGGGATTCGTTATCTAAAGAGTCTTGTCATGATAAGGAAATTGATGTGGTCCAAAAGTATACACCCATATGTGAGGAGGTTCAAAGTTCAGGTCATAAACTGCTTGAAATAGGGTTACTACACATTGATGATTCTAGTGAAGACGATCAAACTCGAAGTGAAACAGATAATTTAGATGAGATTTACCTAATAGACATCAATTTTGCTATTGGAAAATCCGAAGAGATTACCATCAGGACTCTTACTGCATCTAACTTTAGCCAATCCAATGACTCCTTACCCCTGATACATCCTGAACTAATAGATTGGGATCAAACTGAGTCATCTAATATCCCCCTCTTTTCAAATGACGAAGCCATTATCAACTTCCTCTATTCCACAAATCCTGAAATAGATTCCACCATTGAACATCGTAACAAAGCTTCCAACTAGGAGAGAGTCAAATTTTCTAGCTAAAAAATGAATAATACAGAGAATAGATCTGATGGTGAAAACCATTCAATGGCAATATCAGATCTAGAAAAAGTAAAAACAAAGAGCATATCCAACAGTGAAAACCTCTCTGAGGCACTAAAGGATGGAATATTTGACACACTCCCCGAACACTTTCAGGAACGATCTAAAATATTGGTTGAAACCACCCAATCTATCAATATTGGCAATGAATAAATAGTGAAGACTATCCATCTAGAAGAATCCTTGACAGATCAAGAAAAACCAAACTTCATCAAATTCTTCATAGAAGAGCAAATCAACTTTGCTTGGTCTTATGCCAATATTCCATGGATTGATCCAGAACTCATCATGCACCACTTGTTGCTACCAATAGGAGTAAAACTAGTTAAGCAAAAGTTAAGGAAAATGCATCCACATATTGCCATCTTGGTAAAAGTAGAATTGAACAAGTTATTGGATGTGGGACTTATTAGACCTATCGACTATGTAGAGTGGATTTCTAGCATCGTACCTATGTCCAAACCAGAGAAAATTATCAAAATCTGCACAGATTTCAGAGATCTCAACAAGGCCTGCCAAAAAGATGACTTTCCCCTACTTGATAGTGACATCATTGTGGACTTGACTATTGGCCATGAAATTCTCACTCATAGATGGATTTTCAGGGTATAATCAAATCAAAATTGCTCCTGAAGATCAAGATAAAACTGCCTTTACCTGTCCGTGGGGAAATTTTTGTTGGAATGTCATGCCATTCGGGTTGAAAAATGCTGGAGCCACATATCAGAGAGAAATGACCACCATCTTTCATGACATGATGCACACATTTATGGAAGACTATGTAGATGATTTTTTGGAAAAATCCTACGCCAGAGAAGGACATCTAGATATCTTAGATAAAATCTTCACTAGACTAGAGAAGTTCAATGTGAGACTAAATCCCAAGAAATGTGTATTCAATGTAACATTAGGTAAAATTTTGGGGTACATTGTGTTGGCTAAAGGCATTCAGGTGGACCCTGCAAGGGTCAAAGCTATCATGGAGATGCCTCTTCCTAAAAACATCAGCCAACTTAGATCCTTGCAAGGAAGATTCCAATCTATCAGGAGGTTTATTGCACAATTGGCTGGCAAAATGCACCCCTTCAATCACTTGCTCCACAAGAATGTATCTTTCCGATGGGATGAGAAATGTGAAGGAGCCTTCAATCAATTGAAATAATATCTGATGATTCCACCTATCTCGATACCACCAGTAGAAGGAAATCCACTTTTATTGTACATAGCAACAACTAAAATATCATTAGGAGCTTTGTTAGCACAAGAGGATTCAACAGGAAAAGAAAGGGCAATATATTACATCAACATAACCTTAAATGGCTATGAGATCAATTACACCTTCATTGAAAAGGCTTATCTGGTAGTATTGTTTGCTACCTAACAATGGCAACACTACATGCTTACCCATACCATCAAGTTAATAGCCAAGATAGATCCACTGAAATACCTTCTAAGCAAAGCTAATCTAATTGGAATACTAGCCAAGTGGGTTATGATGCTGAGTGAATTTGACATCCAATATGTTGATAGGAAAGCAATTAAAGGACAAGCAATTGTAGACCAGTTAGTTGAAGCACCATTACAAGACAATCATCCCATGAACATTGAGTTTCCAGATGTTGATGTCCTAACAGTGTCCACACGACAATAGGTCTTGTACTTTGATGGTTCTTATACACAACATGGATTAGGAGCTAGAATTTTGTTTAACTTGCCACAAGGACACACCATTCCCAAGTCCTACTGACTGATGTTCCCTTGCACCAACAACAAATCCGAATATGAAGCCTTGATCATTGGAATCAAAGTAGTAGTTGAGTGGAAGATCACAGAGTTACTTGTCTATGGGGATTCACAACTAGTCATTAACCAGCTAAACGATGACTATCAAACAAAGGATGACAAGTTGATGCCCTACAAAATAATGGTTGATGACTTCAAAAAGTACTTTGTGGAAATAATATTTAAACAAATTCCTTGAAACGACAACAAAGCCACTAATGCCATGGCAACCATTGCTTCTCTCTTGCAGATTCCAGAGAAATGAGCTTGTTATGATTTCATGGTGGAACAACTATTTAACCCATCTTATGACAACCCTGAGTCCCAAGTTATCTATCATCTAGCTGAGGCCAACACTTCCCTCTACGAGAAAATCTATACATACCTAAAAGATAACACCCTCCCTCCTGACCTATCTCGTAATAAAAAATGAAACTTCATTCACCAACCTGCCCGACACACCCTTATTGCGGATTCCCTTTATTGACGAGGTCTTGATGGAACTCTCCTTCGATGTCTAGAACATGATGAGTTTGAAACAACTTTACGGGAAGTACATGAAGGTGTTTGTGGCACTCATTCAAGTGGTTTAACCCTAGCTAAGAAACTCCTCCATCTGGGATATTATTGGTCGACTACATGGAGAAGGATTCTTTTTAGTTTTTCAAGAAATTTGAAAAGTACCAGATTCATGGAAATCTTATCCACGCACTAGCATAGGAACTTCACCCTTTTGCATCATCATGGCCCTTTTGTCAGTGGGAATTGAACCTTGTAGGCAAGATTCATCCATCTTCATCCAATGGACACAAGTTCATTATTACAACTACCGAGTATCTGAAAAAATGGATTGAAGTTGTCCCCCTAACTACTATCATAGGAAAACAAATCTGTCATCTTGAACTATATCATTTGTTAATATGGCATCCCTCAGTCCATCATCACAGACAACGAATGACCTTTCAAAAATCAAGACGTTGAAGAACTTTGTGAGAAATTTTATATCTAGCATCAGTTTTCTACACCCTATTATCCTCAAGGAAATGGCCAGGTAGAGGCCTCAAACAAGACTATCCTGAAAATCTTAAATAAAACTATCAACAATGTTGGACATGACTAGCATGTGCAACTGAACCCCACTCTACCGACTTACAAAACTAGTATTCATACCCTTATGGGAGCTACACCGACTACTGGATTTGACACCATTTTTCGATGGGCGTTCGTCGGTTGTTCAAAAATTCTTTGTCGGAAGAGCGACACAATGGCAAAAATCTTTTCATCGCTGTTTTTTCGTCGCAAGGCCGACAACAAATTAAATTTCAAAATAACAGCGAAGAATTGTCGGTCGACGGCATCGTGAAATACCTCGGGATTTCATCGGAATATGGACGAAAACATTTGTTTATCCACCGATGAATTACACCAGAAGTTCATCGCCGGTTCGAAAAAAGGGCAAGTAGTAGCGTCGAAACAACAGAAGATGTTCGTCGAAATTGTGACAAAATACTCAGGTAGTAGCGTCGAAAGAACACCAAGAGTTCGTCGAAAGTGCGACAAAATTAGCAAGGAGTAGCGACAGAAGAACGCCAAAAGTTCGTCGAAAGTGCGATGAAATTAGCAAGGAGTAGCGTTGGAAGAACACCAAAAGTGCGTCTAAAGTGCAATGAAATTAGCAAGGAGTAGCGTCAGAAGAACACCAAAAGTGCATCGAAAGTGCGACGAAATTCGCGAGTAGCGTCGGAAGAACACCAAAAGTGCATCGAAAGTGCGATGAAATGGGTAGGGAGTTACGATGAAATCGTCGTCACAGCTATAGCAACTTCGTTGAGCCTTTCTGTTGATTCGTCGGTGAGTGTCATTGAAATTGTGACGAAGAAGCAAAATTTTAAAAAATATATATATATTCATGGAAATGTACCATTGTGGAGACTGATGACTGATCATACATACAGACTGCATATTGGTTTGATGCTTCAAACGATGCATTTCTTATATTGAAAAGTGCATTACCTTATTGAGCTTCTCTTTGTTTTGAGTATAGTTTAATATTCTCTACTTAACAAGGCCAACCAAGTGACGGTGGAAGCTCATTTGGCCCCTCCCCCCCTCACATCACTCTCAATTCCCCATACCCAATCATATAACATTAATCATTGATTCATCAATAACATATAACATTCATTCATTCATCCATTAATAACATATAACATTCATTAATTAACATATTCACATTCATTCATTAACATATAACATTCATTCATTCACATATATAACATTCATTAATTAACATATTCACATTCATTCATTAACATATAATATTCATTCTTTCAGTTTTTACATATTATCAAAATATGGTTGTCATGATATGATTACAATCACTTTTTTTTTGTTTCTTTTTCAAAGCTACATAAAGTTGAAGTGGAGTATCATTTTCTAAATCAATATCTGTCCCCCTTTAGATGTTCTGCCCTCTGCTTGTGATTTTAATGTACACGTAGTCGTCTGCTCATGACGTGGATGCTGCTTCAAGGGGGATCTGCTGCAATAAGAAAGAAATGTTAAACTGATATGTTTTATTATTATTGTTACAAGTATTTGATTAATTAAAAGAACATTAGAGTGGTTCTCTTTACCTGATGGGTCCACATCATGTTCATGAACTTTTGTTATGGGCTGGAGTGCTCAATATGTTGAACACCCTCTAAATCCTGATCTGCAGTTGAAACAAGAAAGGTTACATTAATTAATACACCAATTGAAATTAAATATGTTTAAGAGAACATGAGGGTGGTCCTCTTTACCTGATGGGGCCACATCATGTTCATGATCTTCTCTAGCCTGATCATGCTCAACACATTGATCATGTTCTACATGCTCTAAAGTTGAAACACGAAAGGTTACATTAATTA
>VDFB02358134.1:148374745-148464276 GCA_007258455.2 Sequoia sempervirens
CTTGCTCTATGAATTTTTTTTTTCTTTCAACATGTAAATTATGTTATTGAAAAAGAATTTTTTTATTTTCTTCTTTTTGGAAACTTTGAATTATTCACTTCATGAGTTAAAACTTAGGTGAAAAATATAGAGTAAGGAATGGGTATGTTACACAAAACCTGTCAAATCAGCTTCTTGAACATGATCATGAGGTTCTTTTCGCACCAAAATACACCTAAAATTTTCCCAACTCTAAAATTTACAAAAAAAGAAAAGGAGATCCCAGATCTAAAGCTTGTAACCCTTGTTGAAGAAAAAACTCATAAATGAAGAAGGGGTTCATTGAATCCACATTTTAATACCATGTTAGAATTGTGAAAAAAAGAGTCACATGATCAAACAACAAAACAAACACCTTCCACACAAGAGAGTTGCAAACAATAATATGCAATATGATCTTCAACAAGAAAAAGCTATAGAATGAACCTCAAGATTCTTCAAGGAGATCAAGAGTCCTCAAAGGTTATCAAAGGTATATGATAAAACAATAAGGGTTGAGTGCTATATAGGAGCAACCCTAAATGATAAGGGGATTAGATCATGACAAGTGTCAACATCACATGTGTGATGAGACAAAATGATCTAATAATTGCTCACTTCAATTAACAAAAAAGTACTTAGTTAACATAAAAAAGCACTCCTAAGTTTAGCTCAAGTGCATGAGAATAAATTAGACTAAAGTCAATTAAAGATTAATTAATTATTAGTTAATGCATGATTACTCTAACATAATTTTTTGGATATCTAAATTATTATTATTATGTTGAAGTAAAGACATCAATGTGGAGTGAATATATATTTTAGATTTTTATGGACTACTTTTTTTTAAAAAATTCATATGCATTGAATAGAGACCTTTATGCTTGGTAAAAATTCTACGTTCATTAGAAAATAGAATGTAAATATATTAGAAATTATACATTTTAGAAAGCTTACTCTAAGGGCTATGATCCTATAAAATCTCATGTTATAGTGACTATGCTTGATGGTCCATCCATTTCTTCTAACCACAATCTTATTTTGAAAATTCTATAAACAACATGAGGATGACATCAAAAAGACTTTCAAATGAAGGTACATTCATTCAAAGGTAATTGGCTTCATTTGAACCCTTCCATTCAAAGTTTATGATGGCATCACCTTTGATGGAAGTCTTTCATTCAAATGTACATTTTCATTCAAAGGTGTTTTGCAATTTTTGGCCCCTTGGGTTCATTTTTTGTCCCATACCACAACTAGGACACACTATTGTCAAATCACCTAAGATCTTTGGTTTAGGGTATGGACATCCATCATTTTTGAAGCATAACAAAAGAGGTATTTTTGTTAGATGTTGTAGTTGTACATTCGTAGACATGTATAATGTGAAATGTAGAAGCATATGCATGAAAACTTTGATAACCCATGTCAAATAAATGTAGTGTCATAGAATGCCATGATTGTAGGATATGTTCAACATGGATTTGTTGAAAATGCCTCATAAACTTTCAAGAAGGATATGGACATCCTATAAAGTATAGTTGAACATGATTTTTTATAAGATGCAATAGTTGCAACTGCCACTTTTGACTGCCATAGGATTCATAACAACTTATACACAAAAAAATAATAAAAAAACTATGCAAAACTTCTCTTGAATGATTTCAAATTGGGATTAATTTTTTTGGTAGCTTATGCTATGTGGATGAGATTTTAAGTTCTTTTTAGTTCCCTATGGCATTGACTAAAGTGACTCATATTTCCAAATGCGTAAGGTGCATTTTTATTTTTGAGAGCTTGTAGTGCATGAACATTTCTTGTGCAATATGTTTGACAAGAAAATTGAGTGAGTAAATAGAAATTCTTAAGATATATACACAACTTCTTTATCATGGTAAGGTAATTACAACAATTACTGTTTTCTTGTCTTTAATTGATTATTATCCTATTTTTCCAAGTGTGTTTGCATTTACAAAATAGTAGAGTGGAGAAAAATATTAGACACAACTTTAACAATTTATCAAATCAAATTGAATTTATTATATGCATTTGCTTCATGCCCACCCTTGTAGTCCTTTGTAGGGACTCTGAATACTCTACAACACTTGTTATATAATGTCTTTCCTTTACTTGTAGAAATAATAAGAATACATATTTAAATATTAAAAATTCTCAACTAAAATTTTAACATATATATTAAAAAATATTATTTAAATGAAGCACTCCAACAAGAAGACTATATCTATGTGGAGAAGTTTAACCTATAGTGGTAGTTTTAGAGAATCATATTATGTTGTGACTCTAAAAGAAAAACTCCAAGCATACATTATTTTAACATCATCTTTTCAACATAAATAATTTATTTTTATTTAAAAAATAAAAATAAAAATAGAATTTAAGTCCAACAATCAATATACCCAAACATTGAAGAAGAGAATATACATATGTACTTTATAGTAAAATAAAATATTTTTAAATAAATAGTAATGATTATTTGTACTATATTATATTATAATGTGAGCTATTATAATTAAAAAAATAAGAGTCAAAGGATAAACTATATGAAAAGGGTGGATAAATTAAGAGTTGCTTCTATATCAAAATATAGAAATGTACTTTAAAGTTATAAGATCAAAATGTAAATCAAAATTATGTTCCACTCTTAATATTTAAAATACTTTCTTCTATTGTTTGTAAAATTATTTGTCTCTCAATATTTATTTATAAATTTTAAAGTGTTTAGGAAGAAAAAATCTATCAAAACCATTTCTATAAAAGAAAATCAACATATGGTAAAATTACAAAAGAAAGAAAAAATAAAAACTTAAATTTAATACTATTGAAGTGTTAAAAAAATGTTGAAGTGTAGATCAAAAAATAAACGAGAAAGATATACATTAAAACTTAAATCCTACTTTAGAGGAGAATGTAGGCTACAAATTAAAGATGAAACAATGGCATCTTCAGGATCTATGGTTCCCCTAGTAAGTGGTGGCATTGGGGACAATGCTATCGACACAAAGGATAAAATAGAGCAAAACACTAAGATCCCTCCACATTCAAATAAATATTGGACAAAAGTTAAGAGGAAGAAATATCCCTCTTTGAAACTCACACATCAAATGACACTAAGATCATCTAAAAAAGAAAAATCTTGCAATGGAAAAGTCCTTTGCATGCCCAAATAATGATGGGCATGCAAGTAATTTAGTGACAATAGTCTGATAGGAGCAATGCATTTATGTTGAAGCACCCCTATTTGATGGGCATGCACTTTATCTCTTTTTATTTGCTATTTTTACAGGGTACAACTCTCTTATGCCTAACTCACCCAACAAAAAGAAAACCTTAAATCAAATTGTTTTTCTTTATAAGAAGCATGTTGGATTTACTTTTATCATTCATATCCATAAAAAATATTAATCATTTTAAACATTAAAAGTTGATATTAAAAAAATATTGATTAATTGTTATGATGAATCCATATTGCAAGGTTGCATTACTTATGCTATTCTTCATTTTTCTTTCCTCTTTTATGCCCCACTTCATTTTTCTTTCATCCTTTATATTATAGTCGATTAGAAGGCTAATAGCAATTTGTAATTTTTTTAAAAATATACTCAAAAACTATTTTCAATCAAATTTATCGTTCAATTATCTTTAGTAAAGTTATTACACTATTATTATCCAAACAAAAATGATTGTTTCATTAAAATAGTGTTTACATGTTACAACTGTAGATACTACTAGCATACTTGTCTTAGTTCTGAGATATTTATTTAATTCCACACTTATATATGATAAATTGATTAAAAATAGACGTCTAAAGAAAAACATCTCTCAATATTTTTGACATAAATTTATCTAAAATGAATACAATAACAAATATATGTGAAAAATAATCTCTCAATTTTTATTTTTTTTAAATCTAAAAATAATTAATTCCTTTCCCTAAAATCTCATGATATAATCTCACTAATTAATTTAGCAAGGAATTTTCAACCATGAGACAACACTATAGAAATAAATTAAAAAATGAGAACTATTGTTATAATGCTATGAATAGTGTTCACATGGAATTTAATTGGATGTAATCTTCACATGTAACCTGCACATTCGTTCCCCATAGCTTACGCTGTGCTCACGGAATATTTGAGACCAAGCAATTTTGTTTATTTTGAAAAATAATAATAAAATTGTTTATTATAACATCAAAAATTAAAAAATAAATTAAACATGTGTAATTTATATATATTTTAAATTCAAACATTATTAAAAACATTGACCTAATCTCATAATATATATTTAATATATTATTATTATTACGTGTGGTATCCATATTTTCTTTGGTAACATTGTTTTGTTTTTGTCCACAATTATACATGCAATGTATGATCTTTGACTCAAAGCAATTTTATCACTATTTTATGGATTTTAACATTCTACCCAAACTTACTTTGCCCTTTTATGTGTGTTTCTTTCTACACTCCAGCTAACCCTGGCCCACACCAATAAAACCTAAATTTGACACACTAACAAATTTTCCTTAGGGTTATTCATTCTAAGTTGACTTTCAATTCAATTTTATTTTTAAAAATATTATAGACACACTTATAATCATAATTTTTTAATGTTTTTTTTCTCATGTAGGTTAATAAAATGGTTTATTTATAAATATTGTTCAACTAATGTAATTTTAAAATTTTATTGATTTTTTTATATTATTATAGTTTAATTATTTTTTCAAAAGTATTGATGTATATGTAGTTATCATACTCGTAGATATGGTTCTCATTGTTTTTATAATTCTCAATCCATAGCTTGAGATCACAATGTTGATGGTGGTCTTAGTAAAAACTAGTCTACCTCTTATTAAATTTCAACTCCATAAAAGAGGTGCTTCTAGTTACCCAGACAACAACAAAGTTTCTCACTAAACATTGATCATTTCTCCCACTAAGAATGAAATGAAATAGATTCTAATAACATCTACGAGACCAAAGCAATCTATAGGACCAAGAGCAACAACAAAAGAATAGCAAGCCTAGCCCCAAGACACAAGGACACCAAAGCTTTATACGGTTTGTAAACTCCTCTTGATGTTAGATCCTTTGCAATGGATCATGATCAAAAAAATTGTAGTTTTGCCCAAGCTTACCTCCTCAAATAAGGTGTTTAGATTCTTTCCTCTCAAAAACTCTTTGTAGTTGATATAGATGTCATTATAGGCTAAGTATTCCATGATGTAGTGAGATTACAATGTTGATGGTTGATCTTAGCAAACTTGTCTATCTCCTATTAAGTTTCAACTCCATAAATGGGGCGCTTCTAATTACCCAAACAACAACAAAGTTCCCCACTAATCATTGGTCATTTCTCCCACTAAAAATAAAATAAGATGAAAGATTTTAATAACATCAACGAGACCAAAGGAGCCTATGAGACCAAGAGCAACAACAAAAGAGTAGCACACAAGCCTCATCCCAAGATAGTTTACAGCTTTCTCCAACCTTGCTTCCTCAAACAAGATGTTTAGATTTTGTCCTCTCAAAAAATCTACGTAATTGATGCAAATGTTGTTATATATCGAACATTCCATAATGTAATGTCATTCTATCTACACTACACCTTTATTACAAAATAGACATGTTATCTAATTCTACTCCTCCTTGATGCAAATGTTGTTATATATCGAACATTCCATAATGTAATGTCATTCTATCTACACTACACCTTTATTACAAAATAGACATGTTATCTAATTCTACTCCTCCTTGATGCAAATGTTGTTATATATCGAACATTCCATAATGTAATGTCATTCTATCTACACTACACCTTTATTACAAAATAGACATGTTATCTATTTCTACTCCTCCTTGACCAGTTTCACACTTAAATCCTAATATTTTTGCTTTTAAACTTGCTTTTAAACTGACTTCCGGACCTACTCCTATGAAAAGAATGAACCATTACAAATAAAATTGGAGGCCCCACCCCTGGTAATAATGTCTCGCCATCAGATTCTAGGACGTAAGCTTTGCGTGTCATTGTACACACATATATTTGCAGTGTACCGGTCTCGAAAGCAGAGTAGCCTGCTTATGATTATAGTTACGTAAGCATCCTATAGTTCAGAAACTAAATTATTTCTTTATTGAAAATGTTCCTTGCTAGGATGGAGGCATATATTCCGTTATAAAATCAAGATGATGATAATAATGAGTGAGACAGGTGGATGAGAGAATCATGGACATCCATGTGCATGCAGAACTTTAAGCGCCTCGCTCCCTTCCAGACTTCCGACAGAGAACCGACCGCGGGGAACTCATGAAGATATGAAATTGGCATGCACATGGGTTAGGTGTATTGGATGATTATGTTTATGTATCACATGTCACACATACGGCAACATCCTCACATGCATGGGACCAGAAACCTCATTTCCGGCAACCTTCCGCCTCGAAGCGCGTTATCGTCTGGCGGTGGGTCACACGGCCCAGACTGAGCCGCTGCAATGCAAATTCGTGAATGTTAGAAAACTGTCAGTGATGTTGACAGGATGACGGTGACCGTTGGACGGAGGAAACTAAGAGTAGGCAGGGTGTCAGTGATGTTGACATGTGGACAGGGCGGGCGGCTCCCACTCCCAGCGCTGGCACAGCAGTGGATGTCGCCGTCCCCTCCGAATGCATCTGCCGGCACCTTGTCCCCTTCCCCATGTTTATGTCCCCTTTCTCAATATCTACCGTCCGATTTGCTCATCTCTGACAGGTGTTGCAGGTTGATTTCAGACACCCAAAGCCGGTACATGCTCAGACCAGTGCAGAGCTGGTCGAGTTCCATTGTATTAATACTGTGTGTTCTCTGTGGGAAGTCGTAGTGTAATTTGATCTGTAGAAATGAGAAGCTTTGCAAAAGATGGAGATGAGCTCAAGGAGACTGAACTGACTCTGGGCCTGGGCCTTCCAGGGGTGGTGGAGTCTGATAGCCCTCCAAGGAACGCCAAGAGGCCTTTCTGTCAAGCCATTTCTGATCATTCCTCATGGCCCAATCACCCCTGCATCACAGATGAGGGAGTCAATTTGCCGCCGCCTGAGAAAATCTCTGGATCAAAAGAAAAAATCTCTGCACCAGAGGCGGAAATGGTACCTCCTCCTAAGTAGGTGCTTCTTGGCTTGCTCTCAGTTTTTGTAGTGTTTTTAGCAGTGTCTCAGATTTATGTAGTTTTTTTAGATGAAGCAGGTTTTAAGTTGCAGAAATGAAATCATCAGATTTGGCATGGCAATAATGAAACGGTCCGTCTCAATGTTTTTTGTTCCTTTGCAGGGCACAAGTAGTGGGTTGGCCGCCGATTAGATCCTTTAGGAAAAACACTTTGACTGCTAAATCGAATTCCAAGGAAGAAGGTCTGTATGTGAAAGTAGCATGGATGGAGCTCCCTATCTGAGAAAGGTGGACCTCAAAATCTATGGTAGCTACCGTGAGCTTTCCTCTGCGCTGGAGAAAATGTTCAGCTGCTTTACAATGGGTAGGTGTATGAGTGTGGTGGTTAGATTTTTTTTTTGGAGGAATTAATATCTGGTGGGATTCACAAAGTGAATTGTTGCACATATCATTATAATTCTTCTTGTAAAACAGACCATTGTAAATATGGTTGTTTTCTTTTGATCGATTTTTTTTTTTGGCTTTGGAAGAATTAATATCTTGGTGGGATCTACAAAGCAAAGTCGTAACAGACACCATTATAATTTTTGTAACACATCATTATAATTTTTGTTTGCATGAGTTATCTACTCTCTATTTAGATAAGAATAAATCTAGAGGAATCAAACTTGAGACCATCATCTGTATTACTATTTTCTATTGATGAGAATAAATCTAGAGGAATCAAACTTAAGACCATCATCTGTTTTACTATTTTCTATTGATGGGAATAAATCTAGAAGAATTAAACTTTTGAGACCATCATCTGTATTTTCTATTGATGTTACCATGTGATGAAATCAAATTGAATATAATGAGTGGGTTGGTAATGGGTTTCAGGGCAATATGGATCCCATCAGCATCAGCATGGACTAAATGAGAGCAATCTGATGGATCTGTTGAATGGATCAGAATACGTGCCCACCTATGAAGATAAGGATGGAGATTTGATGCTGGTGGGAGACGTGCCTTGGGAGTAAGTAGTCATATATTGTCTTGAAATGTTTCTAGATTTGATTGCGTGATTTTTTCTTTTCATGCTGTTTACTTTCTTATTTTCATGATCCGAAATATTAATAAATAGAAACTTTTCATCATACAAATGTATTCTTCCTCTACATAATGTGATCCAAAATATTAATAAATAGAAACTTTTCATCATACAAATGTATTGTTTCTCTGACATGTACTCATGCAAAGTGCTTGTGTGATACAGAATGTTTGTAGATTCCTGCAAGAGGCTGCGCATCATGAAGGGCTCAGAAGCTATTGGCTTAGGTAACAACACCCTTTCCATTCACTATCATCTGGGTTGTCATCACACAATCATTTGTATTTGGATGGAAATTGTCTTGCCCTATAAACTGCTCCAGTGGATCTTATTTCTGTTTTCTAAAATTTGTGTTGCAGCTCCGAGGTCCATGGAGAAGTGCAAAACCATAATATAAGGCGAAGCATCAGCTGCCTTGAGGCACTCCAGTTGGGAAGCGGGTGAAAGCTCTGTCCAAGGCATATAACATTACTTCAATGAAGGGCAGGTCTTGTCATGTGTGACTTGGGAATAGGAGTGCTGAGGATGATAGTCTGCAAAAGCTTAAATCATCTCCTCTGCTGTGTACCATAATCTCAATCTCAGGGTGGGCAGTGCAATAATTCAAATTAGGGGTAAAACCAGGGTTTATTTCTATGCACTTGTTTTAATCAGCGTATGTATGTATGTATTCTTTTATTTCCTTGGATGATTATGGTTGTATCATTCTGGTTTGAGGCGAACTATCTTTTTTCCCTCCATCAAAATGGAAGCCTCCATATTTTGTGGAGTTTGTATACAAATTTTCATACCATTTTACTTTCTTTACTCCCTTTTTTTTTTGCTACGTATGGAAGTCGCGCTAATTTGGATTTCTAGGACAGTTATGTTTCAGCCATTTGAGATTGCCCTTCATGGATAATTCAGGGTTACAGATAGAAAGATTTACTTTTTTTGTACGTCATTTGTAATCCCTGGAAACTTTTCGTAGTCTGTCCAGATTTTTTCTTGATCGCAAGGGATCGTGTTAACAAAAATGAGTTGGTGAAAAAAACTGTGGGTGATCAAGTTGACACTCGGCGACATCTCCTTTGCGTTTCCATTTAAATTCGCGCGTGCGTCTGTAGCAGGCTTTAGTTAAATTTGATGATCGAACCTTACGTCAGATATAATTTGGGAATATTATAAAAGTAAACTTGGACCTACAAAAGTGAATTGGTATGTGGAATTAAACTGAATTAGTTGAAATCTTATAATTGGTTTGTTTGTAACTATAAAATAGGGTATTACTTAAAGATATCATTTGAAAACTTACTAAGTGTTATGTTCTTTACGTTCTTATATTAGAAGCCCCATTTTATTGCTCTTGGTTTGAGCACAATCTTGTATGGTGAAATGTCAATAACACTTCTTGCTCTATGGCTCTTGTGTAGTCACTTCTATGAGCTAGACTTGTGCAACCACTTGCGCTAAATAGCCTTGCACATAGATGTATATCTAGTAATACCACTCTACATATAGCCATGCCTTTAATAGTTCTATACTCTACACTCAACTGCTCAAGGGTTCTTTGTGCACAAGCCTCCACACCCAAAGCCTCTTCAAGCATCATGTCTGACATATGTTTTATACTTGTCTATATTGTTTGCTACAACACATTCTATGAACATGTTCTACTTATGCAACTTTCTATAGACCATATGTGTGTGACACATGGAACATCAACATTCACATGTTATGTTTCCATTTGCATAACACTTAACAATCCTTGGGCCACAAGAATTGGCTACATACAAGTCTAACACTTGGCACCATATACATTTAGCACATAGTAGCATCTTACACTACATGTAATTCACACCATATAACTTTAATATTTGGCAATATCATATTCACACATGTTGCACAACTGTACGTGTCAAACACATGTTAACATAGTTATGGCCATCAATTTTTGACCTTGCCTATAAATATTGCCACTATATCATGTAGAGGGAACAACCATTAGAGAGGAAGCCTTCAATGCATTCAACTTGGCAATATAGCACTTTAGTTCTGCGATTCCAACACACTAACTCGATCTCCACATATTAACATGCTTCACCCATCTAATATCATCATTTGTATAGTCTTGGTAAATCAAGAAAGATGCCTCATTACTTTTCTAATGACACGGATTCTCATTCTCAACCTTTTATATAAAACACTCATACATATTTATCCCTATTTTGACATGTGAATAGAGGTATCATTTCTACTAATGTCTCTCTTTGAATGTGTTATGGTTTTTCATATCTTGTCTAACAAGTTCTATTACACATTCTATAATTTGTAATATTGCAATCTTATGTATTTGAACTCTTGTTCTCCATATGAACAAAAGTATCATTTTTGCTAGAATGTCTTGCTCTTTGAATGTGTCATATTTTTTATATCATGTCTAAGAAAAGTTCCATTATGCATTATATAATTCATAGTATTTTTTAGTGATTCTTATCACTTAGATAAGTAGTGAATTATCCACCAATTCTCTCATGTTCTTGGATTAAATTATTGATATCAAAGCTTGAAATTTTACAACACTAGCTATAATTTGACATAGAATTGGTACTAAACACAATATTTTCATTGTTGCAATCATGGAAAAATCGAGAAACACAACACAACTCTCTAATATGGAAGAATCCCTTCTAACATATCCCAATAAGCACATACACTTTCTCATGGAGATTCAAGATCTCTAGCACTAGGATCAATAGTTGCAATAAACTCTCCACTCATTTAAGAGAATGGATTCAAAATCATTTTGAAATGGATTATAGATCTCTTGGAATGGAACATATATCTTGCTAGTCCTATCCTTGGAAGTCTTTCTCAAGTCAAGGTAAACTATGCACAAGCTATATAGGATCTAAAGCTCAACATTTCTCCAGAGGTAGAGGAACTAGTATGACTCAACCTTGAGTGAACAATGAAAAACTTGGTAAGCCCTTATCATTCTTCACAATATTCTTATTCATCTTAGAAGTCATTTAGAAGTTTTGAGAAACACACCAAAGGCATTAGTGCCAAGTTGTTAAAGAAAATGGAATATGAAGACCTCTAAACCATGGCAAGAAAAATCAAGGCATCATCAACCCCCTCTAGAGAGGGACAAATGCACATAATATTGGTCTTAGATACACTAGTGGAAATACAAAGAAAGAAGGGTTTATATTCTTCTCACCATAGTTTGGTGTTGACAAAGCTTCAAACTTACACCTTATATCCAATAATTTAAGTGCCTTGACTTGTGAAAATAACATCTCTAAATTGGTATGGAATTCACATGCACTCCAACAATGCAAAGTACATTACTAGGTTCACACCACTCACTAGCTAAACCAACCTTATGTAGGTGTGTATAATTCTTAGTCATCACCTAATAGTGAGAGCACCAACCATGGCATACATGCCATCACACACAACAGTAATGCTCCATTATTTAAATGTGTTATAGGAAAAGACATCCTCAACATAAGAATGCAGTACATTCCTTGATTACATGTCACCACCACTAGTACAAGTGATATATATGTTGGATTACGGAAAACACTAAGAGAGGGGGGTGAATTAGTGTTTTCAAAACAAATTCAATTTATTTTTCCTTATAGACTTATGCACCTAGTTTCTTTGATATAACTTAGAAGTTCAAATGCTGAAATTAATCCAACCAGATAGGTAGGGCTAAATGCTTGATAAAGTAATTCAAGTGTTGAAGGATACTCAAGACTGAATGTTTAAACATAGAGACCAAATAGACCACAAATAAAGTGAACCCATAACACAGTGATTTATGCGTGGAAAACCCTTTACAGGGAGAAAAAACCACTCTGAAAGTTCATTTTATTAGGCCTCACTGGCACAAAAGTAATCTCATCGATTACAACCTCACTGGAAATGAACCTCTCACTAGTTACAACCTCACTGGCAAAATTTAGCCTCACTAGCAAAACATAGCCTCATTGGCAAAAATGTAGCCTCATTGGCAATAGGTCAATGTATGCCTCACTAACATGACCTTACATCTCTTTTCTTAATTTTGAAAGAATAAAAGACAGAGGATCTCTTTGTTTCATTGTAACTCGTGGCAACTTTCTACCTTAACACAATTCATGTCCTATAGGTTCCATTGTATTTGAAACCTAGAAAACACAAAATACATTAACCTTCTCTCTACACTGTCTTTTTGTAACAGTCTTTTAAAAACACAAGATTCAATTTATAGTCCAACTATAGAAGCATATTCAAGAGCTCTTTTCATGATACATCTACAAAATAGGATTTCAAGTGAAACCACTTCTTACAAAGCACAATAATCAAAACAACTGAATCAAATGAATCTTGCAAACTTAGACATTCATCTCTCTGCCTAACCATATGTCGTGCATAAGTAACTATTATATATAGCAATTGATAACCTGGAAAACTGCAATAAAGCCATACCTCGGTTTATGATAGAATGTAACTGAAGCAACTTACAAATCTTAACTACACAAACCACTTAATCCTTCAATTGCACATAACCACTGTTGACTGTCAATGAAAACTTTGTGAGTTTGTTGTCATCCAAGCTTTGAAACATGGTGTTCATTCCACAAGCATCAAACCCTACTTTGTTGCCACATACAATAAACTTGTGACCTTCGTTAGACCTAACATACAACATTCACTTGCTAATCATGCAAAGTTCACTTGTTGAATCGGTAATCCTAGAAGGGGCCAATGTATACAACATTCATAATCACCCTTCAACCCTTCCTAAAGCATCCTTAAATTGATAGTGTAGTTAATACTCAAAAAGAAACTTTAATTTGATACTTTGGAATTTATAAACAATTACAAACATCTCAAAAACTTTGAAGGTATGCAAATGTCCCTAGTCACCATACACATCAACCAAGGTTAAAGAAAGTGTCTTATCAAGGAATAACTTCCATGAAGAACATTGAAACAATAGAATATAAATGTTAGCAATGTGCCAATACTACTTCAACAACAACATTCACAATGAAGAAAATATTTATATCATAGTAATTGCAAACCCAAGGCAGTAATAAAGATATGACTAACATCAATGAAAAACAATGCCAAAGCTAACATTATAACTAGAGAGTGTTGGAACCTACATCCATGTGGTCTTTGTAGAAAGAATTACCATAAGAAATTCACTTATTGGCTCTTATATATATTAATGTGCAATTGATTATGCACACACTAAAGAAACAAAATGTGGTTGGATCAACCCATATAAGTCAAAAAGGATCACTTCCTCTCTACAATGTGCTTATGGGTTCCCATTCGCTTATGTCTAGGCAATGCATCAAGCATGAATAAACATTGAAATCCTCAAGCATTAAATTGAATCATGTTCACTTCTATAGCTAAACACCTATTGTAGGCTACATTCACACTCACATAGAAAGCTTCACAACTTAACTACACACACATATAGTTCTTCCACTTCACTTTGATCAATATAGCCCAATTATTGCAATTCAAGAATAGACACATATTGTGTTTATGTAATTGGCCATATCATGTTTCTACACCATCATCTATATGAACATCACAATAAAATTGAAGACCATTGAAATCCTTAAGAAAGGGTGAATGATTTGAGCACAACTATACAGACCAATTCATTAGTTCATCAACTTCATGCAAGATTCCTTAGATAGACCAAATTACAATAGATTTCATCAATCCTGAAGAAAGGGTGTATGATCTAAGTGCATATTTGGACCTCGAACCATCAACAAAACTAATTTATCTATAACTCTTATGCTACTACTTTCATCCTAGCCTAGTGCCTAGATGCCTTGTTCATATATATGCATATCTAGAGAAGTATTGCTTGAAGCATAGTTGTGAAAGCACCAAATTTAATAGTTTTGTACTCTTCATTTCTCCACACAACCTTAGGGTTTTTTGTACACAAGCCTCAACAAATTTTCTAAAATATTTTCAAGAATCATGCCTCACATATGCTTTATATTTCTCATTGTGTGCTGCAACACATGCTCTTCCTTTGCAACTTCACATTAGACCATGCATGTATGACACATGGAACATTAATATCCACATGTTATGCTTCCCTATACATGCAACACTTAGTAGAACCTATGTCACATGAATCAATTTTATACAAGTCTAACAATTGGCACCATAGGCATCAAGCACATGGTAGCATCCAATATCATGTAATCCACACTATACAAGTTTGACTCACAATATTCTATCCACACATGTTTCATGAGAATATGCTTCAAACACATTATTGTGCCATCAAAATTATGCCATTAATGATGAGCACACACTTATACTAAGAGGGGGGTGAATCAATATAAGATAATCTTTCACTTAATTAAAATTTAACAACCACAATAATAACAATCATGCAAGATCTAACAAATAAGAAAACACAAGATTTAAGTGGAAACCCTTTCAGGAGAAAACCACAAAGAAAGATTACTTAGATCTATTGTCCAAATCTAGCCAAAAATAAAATTCTCTTACAAAGATTTGTAGGCAGCAAACCGCTGAAGACACTAATCCGCACTACTAAGCACCAACTTAGCAAGAGATGCCAATCTCTTCAATTATGATGCACCAACCTCCAAATGAAGAATTTTTTTGCCTTCTTGAATATTTATTCTTCAATGGATGATAATCATTTGAATCCCCTTCATAAAATCTTCTTGTAAATGATGTAATGTTTTTCACACGTGTACTCTCCTTCAAAAATATGCTTGTATTAGAATGATATCGCATTTTTCACACACCCTCCCTTCAACCACATTTCACATTTCAATTGTATACCTTGATGCCTCTTTATGGAGAGGGATGAATTTACAAAGGCATACTTTATTGTTTGTTTAAAGTGGGACAACTTGTCCCTACACTTGGGTGTTGCAAATGAGGGGGTTGGTCAATCCTCCATACAAATATTCAAATTAAAATATAATAAATATTTCTAATAACTATATCATAGTTGGACAACCCTTTCTAGAACATTGTGATAGTAATTTTTGTTTTTTACATCAATGACAACAATATTTCTAACAATTAAAACTCATTTCTTATGTCAATAATAAAACTCTAGATTTTGAATATGTATATATTACTTTCCATTCATTTGTACAAAGTGGTTTTTAGAGAGATTGTTTGAGGGAAAATCTTATAAAGAGGATTTGAGAAGTAAATCTTGGTTTTGGGATAAAATAAGAATAGATGGTTTGATTTTCCCTCTTTCCATTTATGAAAGGGAATCCATTAAATATATTTTTTATTGTGATAAAAATTTATGAAAATCTTCTATGTTTGTGCATCCATGAGATATTAGTTAGCTTTTATGTTGCATATATTTTGCATGTATATATGTTCAATTTTTTAGGTATTTTCATGGAAGATTGAATATTGGATGTTGAATCCATGCACCTCAAGTGATACCACCCTTTGGGGTTGTTGCCAATGGCAAGCTAGTGATCAATGCTTAAAATCTTGACCATCTATGAGCATTGTGCAAAGATGGCTGAAATCAATTAACATTTGGTTTCATTGCCAAGACCTTACATGAGGCTCCATACTATTTAGGAAGATTCCTTTGAAAATAACACATGATGAGTTCCAAAAATGGTTCTCATGCAAAGTGGAGAACTTTTTTAAACATTAATATGCTAATGGTGACAAAAAGAGTTGGTGACAAAAAGAGTTATTTAGTGACAAAAAGAGCTATTTTGTGACAACTTGTATAAAAAAATTTTGGATGAACTTCTTGATCACCTATTTGATTGGTAGCTTAGATGGAATCAATAGCACTAATTTTTTCATCAACACATTTTTAATTAGATAGATAAGTTATTTAATCAACTACTAAAGAATTCTAATATGATATGGAAATGTACCATCAAAATAGTTATGAAAGGAACCATCCATTCTTACATCCTTTAGTTTGAAATTTTAACCTACTCATTGTTCAAATGAGCCTTGAGTAAGTTTCATAATCCTTTCTATCACAAATTATTTAAAGGGATTTCACTTTGGGTAAAAATGTTGTTGTGGAGACTAGATAGAGTATTGAGAATAGAGTGAATAAGGAGAAATAAAATAAAGTGAAGAGAGACTATTTATCCAAAGAAATGGTGAACGAACCTATGAATACACTCTATGAAAAGGAGGTGATCATGCAAGTGTGAAAGCATTGATAATAAATACCACATGCAAGTGTCTTTTGAAGATGGATGGATTGAGTCTTCCTTTGTGAATATCTACACTTTGGCAAATGAAATGCCAATTTATGAGCTATAATTTAATCCTACTATGGTTAAATATACACACTTGGTTGATGGTGAACTATATTATTTCTTGAGACCACTTTTCTACACTTATTTTTTCAAATAAGAGAATCTATAAGTGATTATGAAGAAGTGCACAAATTTGTAACATGTACACTTTTTCCAATAGACTCAAGAAGGTGGTATAGAAGAGGTGTTTAAACTTCCAGGGCTATAATATTAATTTTCATAATACTATTCTTGTTAATATTCTATTTTCAAAACTTTCTCTCAATATACTACTTTAGAAGTAGACAAAGTAATTGCATAATTAACATTAATATTTGTGTGAACTAACAAAATATAGAACCCTATAGACATTTATGATCTTTGGCTCACTACTTCAAAGCCCTATGCAAGAGATAAATATGCCTTCAAGAATTGGAAGGCATGAAATATTGTTTCAAGGGTGAAGGATATCAATGATGATTTCTAGAAAATATGAACCTTTGTAGCCACACTTACTAAGCATAGGATTGGTAGTCTTGTTATGATAAAGTGGAACAAAAGTGAACCTGAATGAGGTCCAAATAAACTTCCTTGTGGAGTTTGATTATCTAGTCATGTCTAACCAAAACATCATTACACTTAAAGAAATCAAGAAACTTTCTAATGAGATTTTGCACAAATATGAATAGAATTTCAAGGAGTAGTGCTAAAAAAATCCTCAATAATTGATGATATCATAAAAAAATAATGAACTTCATTAGAAATATAACTATGCACATTCAAATAGAATTATTTGAATGCACACTTTCAACATAGAAATAATATTTTTATGTTGTGCTACAACTTGAGATGTTGGGTGAAACTTCTTATGGCTCTAGTGTCAAACTCAAAGCACAAATGAGGAAAATGGTTGCATGGATGAATAGATGACTAGTAAATATAAAATAAATTCAAGTGTATGAGATGTTGAATGAAAGGTCACATCAAAAATTACCATTTGATAGTGATCACCTAGGTGGGATCTATGTTAGTATTGTTTCCCCAAATTCTGCATATCCTACAATGTGCCATATTCCATGATAGGTATGTGATTTCATATTACACCCTTTTGCAAATATTATAAGGGGTGAATGCAAAATTTTGGTGTAAATTTTTACAATTGGCTAGCCATGACACTGAACTATGTAGAGTGGTGCAAACACTAAGGGAATAGTGTGCTAAAGTAGTGATAAAAATTACTGCCTAACTTGCACAAAATAGTTAATGATCTACAATGCATAATATAACTAAAATTACCCCGTAGATCCAACATGGTTACTAGGGTAGAGGCCTACGTCATTATGAGCATGGATATCACATAGGTGGTCTTAATAATAGTCATAATGGTGACCAACCTCACCCACTAGTAACATATTATAGCTATAGTGAGGTAGTTCATACATCTCACAAATGTGAGAAGTTCCCTTGTTGTAGTTATTATGATGGTAACCATAAAAATAGTACTACATTTTTTTATTTTATTAAGTAGATGCAAACAAGAATGGATCATAATGATCCTTTTTATATATTAAGGCTCCATCTATGGGTGATCCCACAATAGTGGTTTACAATTTTTGGCCAAACTGGACACTGAAATATTTTTTTTTAACTAAATCTTCACGTTTGGGCACCTATAGCGGCTAAACCGTGAGGAATTTGAAGATGATGTAAACTAGAGTTTTGTGAAATTTTGTCTATAGATTCTAAATATAATTTTTTCAAAATTTTTGGAATCAGATTGTACTTCTTTTTCCATCTCCCTCGAAAACTAGTTTTTTTCATAAAACAACATTTTTAAAAAGTGTCGCTCACCGTATAATGCATAACTTTTTTTCCATGAAAGATAAAATTCTAATTCTTTTGAATTTAGATTTGTAACTCGATATCTAGTGCTTCCACTTGGTTAAATAGTTTTTATTGAATATTTTTTCTTTAATCAAGTTTTGAAGTCAAACCAATTACAATTCGACATACACACAATAACGCGAACTTTTTTTGTATGTATTGAAATTCAATTTTTTGTTGGATCAAGAATTCAATATATGGTGCACTCATTTTTTTTATAATTTTCTATTTTTCCACGTGTAGAACAAAGAGCTTGATTTTCAGTGAAAAACCTACATTCACAAGAAATAAAAAAATATATATAATAATAAAATTAAATTTATTTAAAATTATACTTTTTGGGAAGCTTATAATAAGGAATACATAGTTACAAAAAATAATTTTTAAATGAATTAATTTGATCCCCCAAAAGGTAAATTAAAAGTGGTTTTTTATCAGCATTTTGATAGGCGTCAAGGAGACTTTGTTATAGGTATGGTTTAAAACTTGCGGGGTTCTATCCAAGGGGGTTTGATTTAAGGTAGTTTGATAAAACCATCTTCAATTGGAATGATTTAAATGGAACTTTTAAAGGCTTAAATCATTATATTTTCTAAAAATATGTTATTTCAGCAAAAATCAGATCCTCCCAGAAATTGTAAACCAGCTTTGTGGGATCACCCCTTAGATATAATCTATCACACTTGGAGCAACATTAGTTACCAAGGAAGAAAATTCCGCGACTTTGGATTCAAAATTACACTTTGGGATATGAAAGGACCTCACTCAAGTTGGTTTGGGATACTGTGGTAAAAGCTATCATGAGGTGTGTCACCCTAGATGGGAGATATATAATCATTTTTGGCCATCATTTTTTGCTTTTGAATCACCTTTTCCATAAAATGTATGTGTCTTTCCCTTTTTATCCATTGGTTTCTTTGGAAAATTCCATCAAAGACTCTAGTAAGGCTCCAAACATGATGTTAATTCACCAAGGTCTTATGCTACTTCTAGTGAATTATATGAAAGTTAACAACCATAGAAAGGTTTCCAGTCATAAGTCTAGGGTTACCCTTTCTATTGATAACACTATTAGTGATTCTTCTTATGAGTCTTTGAAGGAGGGTACTAATGTTTAGGAGGAGGATGGTGATGAGGAAGGGGATGAGGATGAGGATTTAGTTCAAGAGTTTTTGGCCTTCCTAAGACCTATATTATAATGGAATGAAAGAAATGCCTAGGTTTGTATAGAGAAAAAGATCTCTAGGTTTGTGTAGGAAAATTATTTTTTTATTTCTAGTTTATGATAATTATAAAAAAATGTTATTTAATCAAGTGGTTGATCTTGAGCTTTTTTTTTTTTGGATAATTTCCATCTTATTCAATTTTGGATGTTTATTTTTTATGACTAAAGGTAAATTTTAGTTTTGAAAAAAAGAATAAAATAAATGTGAAAATTTGAGGATCAATTTGCACGGTCCTTACAATCATATCAACAAAAGAAATTATAAAGGGGGAATAAACATGAAAAAAAATTAACATTTCCTTAGTGATACAATTATCTTGGAGTCTTTGAGAATACCCACTCTCTAAAAGGTTCTAATTTTCATAACAAAATATCTATATGGCCTCTTAAGGACCCTCTCAATGGTAATTAGAATCAAGCTATCCAGAATCACAAAGACATCAAAATGGGTATGTTCAAATTGCTCCAAAGCATCATATAGAAAATTAGAATAGTAAATACATGATGGTTTTGGAAAGACATCAAGAAAGGATATTCCTTGATATTATATTCTACATTTTGGCCTCTACAAACTATTCTTCAATAAAAATACCTTATCTTTGTCTCAAATTATACCATGGGTGAGGTCAACCAAAGAAGTTGGACCATCACTTTTTTGACATCATTCACTCTCACTTTAGGATTGATACCAATAAATAATTTAAGAAATGGTAAACAAAAATGTACAACCATCACATGCAAAATTTGTGATAGTATAAGAAGTCACAAACATAAGACAATGAATTGTTGTATCTACAAATAGAAAGAAAAGCATGAATTATTATAACACATAAAAATGGAATACCTAGTGGACCTAATTGATTCTCCCAAAATATTAACAATTTGTATAGCATATCCTTCATGGTAGGAAAATGGACCAATTGAAAGAAAGGGGGTATATTTTTCCAAACATATGTGTCCACTAAAAAAGAAGAGAAATACAATATATCATCTACTCATTGAAGTTCCTTACACTTAAAAGGTGTGGAAATGATAGAAAGAAAATGCCACCTCTAAAAACTAGCTAGACAACACATTGTAGAGAGACTTCAATCTTGGTAAAAAAATAAATATTGAATCACTAAAAAATCTATCAATTGGCTCTAGGTTACATCTTCTATAATAAGTTGAGATTTGAGATAAATAAGAGATGTTTCTAAAATTTTAAACAAAATATGGAAGGCCCAATCAAACTATAACCATATAACTATGTAGTCCAATTCTTATATATATTTAAGGAATAGAGAATAGTTAAGAATCAAACATGTTGGATCTTCACATAGAAAAACCATGGACCATCAACAATTGGGTAGAAGACTAAATTTTTCTCACAAACAACTACACTTCAATGAAAAATTCACCTGAAACAAGTTTTTCTCAGTTTATCTCAATTTTTTATTAATTTTTCACTCCATGACATTACTTTATTAAATAAATATTGATTTGATTTTTTTTTCTCATTCTTGCCCTTTTTTTTTAGGTTTTACAAGTATTTTCAAGCATTTTTTTCTCAAAATCCATATTACACTATCTTAATAGATATTGAATTCAAACTAGCATTGATGAATAATTTTAAAGTAATCTTTATTTACCATGGAATGTAATTGTGCACATGGTTTTGGATGAAACAAGTGTCATACTACTTGGGTAAATTTTCATCTATCACATAAATAAATTTATTTTTGTGTTTTTTATCATTCCACTATGTATTGTTTCAATGCAGTTAAATAGTCCTTAATTGGATCCTCCAACCATAATTATGTCAAATGGTATCAAAACATAGTTTGTGAATCTTGAGAAAGGAGATTGTATGAGAATGTCATATGTGGTATCAAAGAATTGTTTTTGAGTCTTAAAGAAAGAGCATCAAATAGTATTTGAATCTTAAAAATTAAGAATGTAGTGATTCTTTTGGTACTAAGTTGTTAGGTAGATGATTCCTTAGTAAGAGGCTTCCAAAACTTAATTATTGGGTATAATATTCCTTTTTTGTAGTGCAAGTTAATTTTAAACAGACCATTGACTGAAATATTTACACCAAATCTAATTTAAAAATGCCTTCTAGAATAATGGATAGAGACCAAGGTGTACTCCATATTGTAGAGAAAATTGATTAAATGTTTAATGTGATGAAAATAACCAAATGAGATAAGATGTTGTTTAAAAGGATAAAATAAGGAATCATAACTCTAAATTTGATTAAAGTAACGATGAATGTGATGAAATACCAATTGAATGTATTTGCATAGGGGGAGATAAAGAAGAAAGAATGTTAGAAATTTTTTTCTAGTATTTGTAATAAAAATATAATAGATATTCATAACTCTGCTAGTAGTTTAAAACCTAAAGAATTCTTTAATTGGATAATTAATTCAAAAGAACATTTTGAGTATGAAAATATTTATGATCTTGCTAGAATAACATTTGTTAAGAAAAAATTGAAAGGTCATGTTTTTGTTTGATGGAAATAAATTCAACTAGAGATTAATAAAAAAGAAAATCCTATTATTGAAAAATAGGATAGAGTGATATTTAATGGTGCAGGAGCACCTGCCAAGGTGCCAGAGTACAAGCATATTTTGAAGCATTGTTTTGAAATCAATTTCCTTTTTGTTGTTTAAGGTCTTTAACACCTTTAGCTTGTGTTTGAGGACCTTTTGGTTCATTAGGGAAAAGTTGAATAAAGTGGGAAATGTTTTTGTGGTCATTTCCTAAGTTTTCAAAAAAAATTGCAAAACACACTGTGTTTTACAATAGGAGGCTTTTAGCCGTTCTCAGGCAAAAATTGGAAACCTAACCATTCCAAAATCATTTGTAAAAGTGTTTTCTCAACCTTAGAAGGAGGTTGGAGGATTTTGTGCGTGGCAATTTCATGAGAACAAGCAAGAAACAATGATTTTTGTGTTGAAAAATCTGGTTTTTCTGCATTTGATTGCGTGACAGCTGCTCAATGAGTTAACAATGCATTTATTTTGATTGTTGGCATGTAAAGAGTCCTTTTGAATCATTTCTTGTGGAATTTTAGATCACTTTTCCATCGCTTTCTATTATTTTGTAAATACTCTGTTCTTTTCTGTTTGTTGTTTTGGACTGGTAAAATCCAGAAACATGGGGTTTTAGCTTGTTTCCTGCCCGTACCAAGAAGTATGGAAGTAGTGGAAACTAAGATAGACTCCACCCCTATATATAGTGTAAATATGGGAGTTTTTGTGAACTATGAAGGCAGGATTATAATCCTTTCCTAGGCGAGCTTATGCTGCTCGGTTGGGAAAAACGTGGCAGGGGTGACAAGTAATACAGTGCAGGGTGTGTAGTGTTCAAAAGAGGTCACAAGAAGGTTGGCATGAGAGGTGGAACCCTTTTCAGACCCAATGGAGGCAGGAAAAAGCATAACAAACCAAGAAAAGGTCTAAAGAAACCCTAGTTTCTTACCAAAAACTAGATTGTACCTTTGTACGGACTGGAAAGGTCCCAAACCTCAAAAATCTGTCAAAGCTTGGTATTTGGGCTAGGGTGTCAGAAGAGTGTTTGGCACAATCTTGTCAAGGGGAGGAGATAGAACCTGTTCATTTGTGCAAGGAGGCCTAAAAGGGGCTCATTCCTTGTAGCCCTGTCCAAAACCTAGACCAAGGATTTTGTGACAGCGATAGAGAAATAGTGAAAGAAGGCTGAATAAGAACCTTCCCAAGACTATTTTGAAGCCATGGAGGCATACCACACCCCTGCAACAAGTTAGGGAGAAAATGGAGGTGAATTAGTCTTTAGAAGGATTAAAGGCTAGGAAGAATAAGAGAGAAAAAGCACCAAGAAATGCTTGGTTAAGGTATTGTGAACGATTTGGAACTTGATAGCAGGGTTGGCAGAGAAGACCAGGGGTGCCTAAATTACTTTGGGGACCTATAGGTTGAGTGGATGAAGTGACACCTTAGGAGTTCTCAAGACAAGGACTCAGAGCATTGAGATTGTGACTTTCTCAATCCAACCCTTGTAGCCCTATTAGATTGGTATCAGAGCCCAGCTAAAGATTTGGGAAAGCAGCTTATATGTCAAAGGAAGTTGAGTCAAGTGAAATGCCCAACATGGTGACAAATGCATAGTTAGCCAAGAAGGTTGAAGAGCAAGAAGAGGACAACAAGTCCCTGAAAGAAAGAATTGAGCAGCTAGAGAAGGCATTGAACAATGCAAGACTGGAAGAAACAGTGCCAAAGGAAGAAGAGGTTGCAGAGGAGGACAAGGTACCTGAACCTGACCCTGTTTTGGAGGAAGAGCCTTTCTTGAAGGCATTAAAAGCCCTAAGTGGAAAAGGACTTGACGGCATACCGTTATTTGGTGGAAAGATGGATCCTGATTTGGTCATGGACTGGATAGATGGAATGGAGAATCACTTTGAATGTGATGGAGTTACTGAAGCTCAGAAAGTGAAGGTTGCAAAATCAAGGTTGAGAGGATCAGCTTTAACTTGGTGGAAGTTTATCCAGACTGAGAGGGAGAAAGAAGGAAAGCGGCCCATATCAACCTGGAAAGGAATGGTTGCTAAAGTGAAAGAAGCATATATGCCAAATGATTATGAGATCCAACTTCACAAGAAGAGGCAGAGTTTAAGACAAAAAGACCAAGATGTCAACACCTATACTGAAGAGTTTCAGAAGCTTTGCTTGAGATCAAATGTGGTAGAAGATGAGAGCCTAAAAGTGGCTAGGTACCTTAATGGTTTAAAATGGAACATTCAAGAAGAGATGGCCTTACTTAGCCCCAAGACAGTCCACCAATATTATCAACTAGCTATAAAGATTGAAGAGAGGAATAAAACAAAGCATGATCAGTCCTCTAAAGGCAGAGGCAAAGGTAGAGATCAAAGAGGACATCGTGGAGGTTACCAAGGAAGAGGTAATGATCAAAGAACCCAAGGAGAATCCAAGCTTACTGAGCATGGAGGTGAAACATCATCAAGAGGAGGAATTAATAGAGGAAGAGGACCTCAAGGGGGTTCAAACAGAGGAAGAGGAGCAGTCAGAAGTAACTCCTACTTTGCCACCATGAAGTGCTATCACTGTAATCAGCTAGGTCATCCAGCTTATAGATAACTAGAGAAAGCTTCTTCAAGCAATGACAAGAGAGTGGCTTATGCACAAGAGAACACCATGAGTGTCAAATCACCTGAGATCAGTCATATAGAATCATAAGTAGGTGAAAATCTGATGTTTAACAGGGTTTTGATCAGACAACCGGTCAAGGAAGAACCCAAGCAAAGGAGAGCTTTGTTTAGAGCAAGGTGCAAGATATTGGGAAAGGTATGCAAGGTCATTGTAGATTCTGGTTCTATAGAAAATATAATCTCTGAGGAGGCAATAACTAAGTTAAAGTTGCAAAAGGTACCTCATACCAATCCTTACAAGGTCACATGGCTGAATAAAGGGCAGAGTGTTCTAGTGAATGAGCAGGTTACAGTGGAATTCTCAATTGGGGGCTACAAAGACAAGCTGATTTGTGATGTACTACCCATGGATGCATGCCATCTTCTTCTTGGCAGGCCATGGCAATATGACAGAGGTGTTATATATCATGGAAAGGAGAACACTATAGAATTCAAGAAGGATGGAAGAACCTTCAAGCTGCAATCATTGATTGAGGATGATGAAGGACAGTCCAAGGTTCCTAACATTATGTTGAGCAGTGGCAAAGAGTTCATCAAGGATCTACACCAAGGGAATGAAGGTTATGTGATCATGATGCAGCCCACAGAAGAGGAAAAGGCTGAAAGGATAGTATTACCAGCAGCAGTCCAAAACTTGCTTGATAAATACAAGAGCATAGTGAGTGATGGAACACCAGCAACTCTACCACCCAAGAGAGCAATAAGTCATCAAATTGACTTCATACCTAGAGCTTCATTGCCTAACAAAGCAGCATACAAACTCACACCAGATCAAAATCTTGAAGTGGCTAGGCAAGTGGAAGAATTGTTGAATCAAGGTCTAATTCAAAAGAGCATCAGCCCTTGTGCAGTCCCAGTTTTTTTAGCAACAAAGAAAGGAGGAAAGTGGAGGTTATGCATTGATTCTAGAGCAATTAATAGGATCACCATTAGGTATAGATTCCCAATACCTAGAATTGAAGATTTAATGGATTGCCTTGGAGGAGCACAGTATTACACCAAGTTAGATCTTAAGAGCGGGTATCATCAAATCAGAATTAAGGAGGGTGATGAATGGAAGACGGCCTTTGAAACAAATGATGGTTTGTATGAGTGGAAAGTGATGCCATTTGGCCTCTCAAATGCCCCTAGCACGTTCATGAGACTAATGAATGAGGTGCTTAAGGATTTCACAGGGATTTTTGTGGTAGTCTACTTGGATGACATATTGATTTTCAGTAAGACAGCAGAAGAACATTTGAAACATGTGGAGATGGTACTTAAAAGGTTGCAAGAAGAACAATTGGCAATCAACCTTGAGAAGTGTGAGTTCTTCAAACAAGAACTTGTGTATCTAGGCTTTGTAGTATCCCAAGGAACCCTGAAGATGGATCCAAGTAAGGTGGAAGCCATCCTAAACTAGCCTACACCAACCACAGCCACAAAGGTAAGAAGTTTCCATGGTTTAGCTCAGTTTTATAGAAAATTCATTAGGAATTTTAGTGGTATATGTGCACCAGTGCTAGATACTATTAAAGGTGGTTTAAAAACAAAGTTTAAGTGGACTTTAGAGGCTGATAAAGGGTTTGAAAAGCTGAAACAAGAGGTAGCAACCCAACCTATACTTTTGTTGCCTAGTTTTGATAAGTTATTCATAGTTGAGTGTGATGCAAGTGGAGTAGCAGTAGGAGGAGTCCTTAGTCAAGAAGGTAGGCCTGTAGCCTTCTTTAGTGAAAAACTCAATGAAGCCAAGCAAAAATACTCCACCTATGATCTGGAACTTTATGCTTTAGTGAAGTCCCTTAGGAAGTGGATGCATTATTTATTGCCCAAAGAGTTTGTGGTTTTCACAGATAACCAGACACTCAGTTAAATATCAACACCCAAGAGAAGTTAAGCAATAGACATTTGAAATGGATGGAGTACATCCAAGCCTTTACATTTACCATTAAGCACAAGAAGGGGTAGCAAAAAAAAGTAGCAAATGCATTAATCAGGAGAATGTTGACAGTCCAAGAGATACAGCTAAAAAGCATTGGAATAGAGTGTTTCAAAGATCTCTATGGTGAGGATGAAGATTTCTCAGAAGCCTACAAGGTATGTTCAGATTTTGCAAATCACTTTCATAGTCAATATGTTGAGTATACACTACAAAATGGATTGTTATTTAAGGGTAATTTGTTATGTGTCCCAAGAGGATCAATGAGGGAAAATCTGATCCAAGAGAAACATAATGGGATTCTTAGTGGGAATTTTGGAATAAATAAAACTTTAGAGTTGGTACAAAGATTTTATTACTGGCCTAAGTTGGCAAGAGATGTTAGGAAGTATGTAGAACAATGTGTTGTTTGCATGAAATCCAAAGGGGGAGCTAGCAATGCTGGGTTGTATCAGCCCCTGCCTATTCCTAACAGACCATGGGAGTGTGTGAGCATGGATTTTGTGGTAGGTCTTCCTAAGACCAAAACTGGTTTTGACAGTGTTTTTGTAGTTGTGGACAGATTTAGCAAGATGAGTCACTTTATCCCTTGCAAGACTACACATGATGCAAGCTACATAGCCCATCTTTTCTTTAGGGAAGTTGTAAGAATCCATGGATTTCCATTGAGCATTGTATCAGACAGGGATGTGAAGTTCATGAGCCATTTTTGGAAAACACTGTGGAGCAGATTGGGTACAAATCTCTCATTTGGATCAGCCTACCATCCTCAGACCGATGGTCAAACAGAGGTGGTTAACAGAGTGTTAGGTAACCTATTGAGGTGCTTGACAAAGGAATATGGATAGACATGGGATATGGTAATTTCTCAAGCTGAATATGCATACAATGACAGTGTTAATAGAACCACAAGGAAAAGTCCATTTGAGGTTGTGTATGGAATGCACCCAAGGGGAATTTGTGAGCTCAGAGGCATTAGATCTCAGGAGAATAGGAGTGGACATGCAGAAGACTTCACTCAAACCATGAAGGAGATTCATGAGCAGGTTAAAAAGACAATTACAACAGCAACACAAAAATTGAAGGATAAAGTTGATGAGTTAAGGAGAGATGTGCAGCTTGTAGTAGGTGACTATGTTATGGCTCATCTTAACAAATCAAGGATGCAGAAGGGTATGTCAACCAAAATGCAGATGAAAAGAGTAGGACCATGCAAGGTGTTAGCTAAGTATGGGAAGAATGCATACAAGGTAGAGCTTCCATCAGATTTGGGTATATCTCCTGTCTTCAATGTTGCTGATTTGATTAGGTACAAATGAACAGTCAATGATGAAGTTCAGAACAGTCAAGAAATCTTTAAGGATATCAGTAATATACCCCTTCCAAGTCAAGAGAAAGCTCAGGCAGAGAAGGTCTTGGAGTCCAGGGTGAAGAAAGCAACAAGACACAAGGCATACATGAAACACCTTGTCAAGTGGAAGGGAAAACCTGAATCTGAGGCTACCTGGGTTGAAGAAGCAGATTTCAAGAAGCAAGGAATTGATTTATCACTGATATCTCCTCAAGTTCATTGATCTTTGTGCTGAGAGGGGGAGAATGGTGCAGGAGCACTTGCCAAGGTGCCAGAGTACAATCATATTTTGAAGCATTGTTTTGAAATCAATTTCCTTTTTGTTGTGTAAGGTCTTTAACACCTTTAGCTTGTGTTTGAGGACCTTTTGGTTCATTAGGGAAAAGTTGAATAAAGTGGGAAATGTTTTTGTGGTCATTTCCTAAGTTTTTGAAAAAGTTTGCAAAACACACTGTGTTTTACAATAGGAGGCTTTTAGCCATTCTCAGGCAACAATTGGAAACCTAACCATTCCAAAAGCATTTGTAAAATTGTTTTCGCGACCTTAGAAGGAGGTTGGAGGATTTTGTGCGTGGCAGTTTCATGAGAACAAGCAAGAAACATTGATTTTTGTGTTGAAAAATCTAGTTTTTCTGCATTTGATTGCGTGACAGCTGCTCAATGAGTTAACAATGCATTTAGTTTGATTTTTGGCATGTAAAGAGTCCTTTTGAATCATTTCTTGTGGCATTTTAGATAACTTTTCCATCGCTTTCTATTATTTTGTAAATACTCTGTTCTTTTCTATTTGTTGTTTTGGACTGGTAAAATCCAGAAACATGGGGTTTTAGCTTGTTTCCTGCTTGTACCAGGAAGTATGGAAGCAGTGGAAACTAAGCTAGACTCCACCCCTGTATATAGTGTAAATATGGCAGTTTTTGTGAACTATGAAGGCGGGATTATAATCCTTTCCTAGGCGAGTTTATGCTGCTCAGTTGGGAGAAGGTAGTTGGAAACAAACCCTAATGTGGTAGGGGTGACAAGTAATATAGTGTAGGGTGTGTAGTGTTCGAAAGAGGTCACCAAGGTGCCAGAGTACAAGCATATTTTGAAGCATTGTTTTGAAATCAATTTCCTTTTTGTTGTGTAAGGTCTTTAACACCTTTAGCTTGTGTTTGAGGACCTTTTGGTTCATTAGGGAAAAGTTGAATAAAGTGGGAAATGTTTTTGTGGTCATTTCCTAAGTTTTTGAAAAAGTTTGCAAAACACATTGTGTTTTACAACAGGAGGCTTTTAGCCGTTCTCAGGAAAAAATTAGAAACCTAACCGTTCCAAAATCATTTTTAAAAGTGTTTTCTCGACCTTAGAAGGAGGTTGGAGGATTTTGTGTGTGGCAGTTTCATGAGAACAAGCAAGAAACAGTGATTTTTATGTTGAAAAATCTGGTTTTTCTGCATTTGATTGCATGACAACTGCTCAATGAGTTAACAATGCATTTAGTTTGATTGTTGGCATGTAAAGAGTCCTTTTGAATCATTTATTGTGGCATTTTAGATAACTTTTCCATCGCTTTATGTTATTTTGTAAATACTCTGTTCTTTTCTGTTTGCTGTTTTGGACTGGTAAAATCCAGAAACATGGGGTTTTAGCTTGTTTCCTGCTTGTACCAGGAAGTATGGAAGCAGTGGAAACTAATCTAGACTCCACCCCTGTATATAGTGTAAATATGGGAGTTTTTGTGAACTATGAAGGCAGGATTATAATCCTTTCCTAGGCGAGTTTATGCTGCTCGGTTGGGAAAAGGTAGTTGGAAACAAACCCTAACGTGGCAGGGGTGACAAGTAATACAGTGTAGGGTGTGTAGTGTTCGAAAGAGGTCACAAGAAGGTTGGCAGGAGAGGTGGAACCCTTGTCAGACCTAATGGAGGCAGGAAAAAGCATAACAGACCAAGAAAAGGTCTAAAGAAACCCTAGTTTCTTACCAAAAACTAGATTGTACCTTTGTACGGACTGGAAAGGTCCCAAACCTCAAAAATATGTCAGAGCTTGGGATTTGGGCCAGGGTGTCAGAAGAGTGTTTGGCACAATCTTGTCAAGGGGAGGAGATAGAACCTGTTCATTTGTGCAAGGAGGCCTAAAAGGGGCTCATTCCTTGTAGCCTTGTCCAAAACCTAGACCAAGGATTTTGTGACAGCAATAGAGAAATAGTGAAAGAAGGCTGAACAAGAACCTTCCCAAGACTATTTTGAAGCCATGGAGGCATACCACACCCCTGCAACAGGTTAGGGAGCAAATGGAGGTGAATTAGTCTTTAGAAGGATTAAAGGCTAGGAAGAACATCAAGAAATGCTTGGTTAAGGTATTGTGAACGATTTGGAACTTGATAGCAGGGTTGGCAGAGAAGACCAGGGGTGCCTAAATTACTTTGGGGACCTCTAGGTTGAGTGGATGAAGTGACACCTTAGGAGTTCTCAAGACAAGGACTCAGAGCATTGAGATTGTGACTTTCTCAATCCAACCCTTGTAGCCCTATCATTTAATTTGAAATAAAAGTTTATTCCTATAAATTATTAGTTAGAATTGATTAAATAGTTACATCTTAAAGAGAAAGATGCGATTGTGAAATATTATACTAAGGAATGATATAGATTGACAATAAGAGTAGGTCATCATGAGAATAATTAGGAGAAGGTGGCTAAATATATCAATGGCCTACAAGAGGATCTCCAAGAAGAGACATTTTTTTGAAATATACAATTTATTGATGAATAATATTATTTTGTCCTAAAAGTTAATGAAAATTTGAATAAAATATTTCATAATAAACAGAAAAAGAAAGGAAGAGGTGAAAAATTCCTAAGAGGAAGATATCTAGACAAGGGAAGAGAAGCGTACAATAATGAAGCAAAAGAAAAAATATACCTTGAAAGATATCATAAAGGTATATCTAATATTATTAGTTGTGGAAAACATAAAAGAAGTAATGGAAGATATTAAAGTAGATGAATATATGAAAGAAGCAATGGTAGATCCTTTAGAGGAACTTGTTTTAAATATGGAGCTAAGGGTCATAGATCATTTGAATGCACTTAGTCACAAGGGGATATGATATAAGACATTAGAGAACCTTAAGAGCAGCATTTGTTGATGAAGAAGGTTCAACACTTTGAACAAGTAACTTCAAAAAAATGTGAGGCACTAATAATGAAGAGAAATTCGTTAAAACCTTCAAAAAATCATGTAATGAACTAGTGTAAAGAAATATTTATTTAGAACTCTATATAAATATAGAGGTAAATGAAGGTAATCATTGGCATTGTTAGTATTGATAAATTGGTTTCAAGTGAGCTGGTAAAAATGTTTTCTGAAAAGGATAGAATATCCAAATTCTTATAGAGTACATTGGTTGTAAAAATATCATAAAATTCTTGTTAGTGAGTAATATCTTGTGAAATTTAACCTTGGATTTTATAAATATGAATTTTTATGTGATGTCAAATGCCTATGTACATTTATCATATTTTATTCTATAGACTTTGGTATTTTGATAGGAAAACTATACATTACATTAAAGAGAATACATGTAATACTACTTTTCCCCAATTATAAAATTAGATAAATTTAATATATATTAGAGTTAGTTTTTTATATGGTAGCATATTTATTAGTGTTATTATCTAAGTTTTAAATATCATAAAGTATATTTATAATTTAAATAAAAATGTATAAAATGGTTGTTTATCTATGTTAACTAACTTAATACTCAAGTACATTAAGATTACCATCATTAATATATAAATTGACATCTAACAATATGAGTATGATCAAAATAAAAATAAATATCATAAAATAATTTAATTGAATCAATTCCATATCAATCATAACTAAAATATCTTTTAATAAGTTTAGTACTTATCTGAATCATAGCATTTGGAAAACTCATTCTCATTCTAGGAAGATTTTAGTGATATTGTCCCTCATAGATATGACACACATTGAAGAACATTTGTAAAAACTCAAAGTATGATTATACACCATGTAAATGCATCAAAGCCCCAGAGAAGACAATCTTGAGTGTACTTTTCACCTCAAGTTGGCTACACTATGTGTGCCCCCTCCTCAAATATACATAGCCCACCAAACCATCTTCTTCTTCTTTTAGTGATATCCATCCTCTTTCCAAGTCTCACATAAATGCTTTATATAAGCCTTAAGGGTTGGCTTCAAAACCATCACACCCTTTTCCAAAGGTTTCCTTTAATTATCATAAATAAATATAATTATTCACCTCTTTTTAAAAGATTTTTCATAAATATTCTTCATTAATCTCCATTTTAACCAAAGGATCTCATATTATCCTTTATTTTTCTATCTCCGTTTAATGCTTTCATAATATTTTTCCCTCTATAATTTAGGTATTGTCCTCATTTGCTTAAGTTGAATCTACCTAACTCACAAAAAATAATCAATTAAATAAGTTTTGATGTAACTCTTATCAATAACATAGTAAATTTATTATTTATTTATTTTTATTCAAGGGGTAAACGCTTTTGACCAGAGCTATGAACTGGATTCAACAATTCAACAATACCACCCCAACGGGGTTTGAACCTTGGTGGCAAGAACAACAATGCCACCTATAAACCATTACACCATGCCAATACCGGCAAAACATAGTAAATTTATTTCACCTTAATCAACATTTATAGTTTTTTTTTTTCACAAATTCTAGATCCTTCCAAATAATTTTCTCTAGTTTAGTTTTATTTAAAACTAGATAAAATAGAAATGCTTTTGGATGAATAACATGATTAGAACTATAAATGCATTTTTGTATGAAGCAAATCATGATTTTTCAAGAAGCTAATGCAATTTTATATACCAAATCTTTCATCTTGTATCTTTTACAATTTACTCATTCATGTAAATCCTTATTGTAATTTTTACTTTATTCCTCTTCAAAATAATAAGTATATAGTATTAACATATAGTACATGATTCATAAATGATATGCATAACATATGTTTTGAAGTCACCTATTAATAAAACTCAAAAACATCCCACAGTGATAATAATGCATTCCATATTACATGAATATCTTTTTTTCTCAATAATATAATAGAAGAACTTACACAATTATCCTTAAATACAGTATATTTACACCTAAAAAAAATCTTTCTAACATATATCACCTTGTCATAGACTCATGGGTAAATGATATTATATAAAATATAAGGAATGATATATGTACAAAGTTATTGGGTTGATCAAGTCCAATAACAAAGTACAATAAAACAATACATTATAATCTTACTAGACATCTTAACCATAATAGAAAAATAGTAAATAATTATCACTTATTGTTTTTTAGAACACTTCTAAATTTATGTATAATATTTTTACACTGATATATAATTCTTATTTTAAGGAAAGTTTGAAGGTTTACTTTACCCCTATAAATTTTGGCATGTCCTTGTGTTAAAGCCTATTAGAAAACTATTGAATATCACATCTCATAAAAATATTGTTTCATTCCAGCCAACTCATTTTAAATATTATGTGCATCCACCATCATCACTTCATGTTGTCTCTGCTAATCCTTAGACATTCATGGTGAATGACTTATGAACTATTTTTTTACCAACTTCCTAAAACTAAAATAAGTAAGCGTGTCTCTAAGTAACAAAATAATATTGGTTATTTTATTGGTCTATCTTTTTTCCAACATCATGTATATATTTCCTCTTTCTTCTAAGGTCAATGCCATGCAAACTTTGTTGTTTATCTATTCAAGGTTTTGATACAAATAAACAAGAATAGAGAATGAGGATTTTACAATTTCAAATTCTAGTTATTTTCCAACCAAGCTCAATAATTCCAACAAGACGCATATTTTATATGAAAATAATGTTTACCTCCAAAGGTATAAAATAAAGGAACACATACTAGATTAAATGAGTCTATTGTACAATTTTGATTTTGTTGACTGTTGTCAAAAGACGACAAGATGAATGTTAATAGAAAACATTAACAAATATGCTTACAAAGAAGTACAAACATTTAAGTGATATTTTTAATTGTATTTTTATGTTATTGATACACATACTTTAAAATTTTAATGACCTAGATTATTGCCTATATAAATATAAAATTACACTTTCATAAATATAAAAATATTTAGAATAATATAATTTATATGTTTAAACTAAAAATCATAAAAAAAATGTTTATATATAAATTTATACCAAAAAATATTTTAAAATAAATAACTAATATTATATAAAAACATTTTATAATAAATGATTAGATTTCTATTTAAATTTATTTTATTCCACATCAATTTTAATTATATCCTCAATAAAAAAATTCGTAAGGAAAATTTCTTTATAAAAAGTAAATTTAAGTATGCCTCGTTTAGAAAAGAGACCATCTTTCAAAGGAATCATTAAAAAACACTTAATTAATGTATTAAGGATTCCTTTTTATTAAGTCTAGGATATTTTTTTTATATTATGACTTTCCAATAAAGCTACCTCATTTCAATAATGATTTTATCGGTGGTATTAGTTACTTATCGGTGGTATTAGTTATTTATTCCTTTTTATTAAGTCTAGGATATTTTTTTATATTATGACTTTCCAATAAAGCTACCTCATTTCAATAATGATTTTATCGGTGGTATTAGTTACTTATCCCTTGAAGGATTCCATTTTTCTATCGGTGGTATTAGTTACTTATCCCTTGAAAGAGTTCATGAGTTTGAATACGAGGAGGAATATAGCACTTGTTGGTTGTGAAAGGAGAAAGATTTATTAATTCATGTTATTTATTTATTGAGGTGAGTCGATACTGAATTATGATATGAAGATATACTTGTGCCTTTCAAGCACCTTTCACATGGTTGTAATTGATCCTTCTAAATAGACATGTCGTTTGAAGAATTTTGATCTATTACGAAAGAGGAATCAGTACCTAAGCATGTTCCAATAGTTGTTATAGTATTTGTTGATTTAATGCTCAATATTTTTAACAATATTGGACAAATAGTTGCGACTTTAAAGTTGTTAGTGTTGATGATGACTACTCATAATTGAATGAAATGTATTCCTTATATCTAAAAAGCAACAAATCATATGATGCCACATCAGCGCACTAATAAAACATGATTTAGTGCACAAGTATCGGTCTCACTTTTTATTGGACCTTTTTGGACACCTCAACAAAAAACATGCTGATGTGGCATCATATTTGATGATGTGGCCTTGAAACCTTAGTTATAAGCAGGGAACTTGCCAAATAAGCTATTGTAAAAAATTGGGAGTCATTTGAAATTTCCATGTAGGATTTTGAGAAGCACGAAGTTAGGGTGCTCAACTACTAAGTTCTCTCCCCTAAACAAAAAACATCTTGAATTTAACATTGAATGACATGTATTTACTTTTTAAAAGCGTAAAATAATTTAGTTATATAGTAATGCTCTTAGAAAAGGAATAATATATAGTGATTTTAAATTATTTGATGTATAGATTTAAAGCTTTCTTATTAAGTTCATTTATATAATAAGGATCTTAACATTTAAATATAATTTTCTAGCCACTTATCTTGTAATTTAAGGGTAAGAACTTCTCTAAATTTAGTAGTGAAAGAGCTTATGACTTTAAATCAAAACTACAATGAATGAATCCTTAGAATGATTAGCACATCCTATTTGGCTCAGATACCAAAATATAACACTAATTTTCTTCAATTATAAAATTGGATAGATTTAATAAATTAGAGTTAATTTTTTATATGGCAACAAATTTATTAGTGTTATTATCTAAGTTTTAAATATTATAAAGTATACCTATAAATTAAATACAAATGTATAAAATGGCTATTTATCAATGTTAACTAACTTAATACTTAGGTACATTAAGATTACCATCATTAATATATAAATTTGTATCTAACAATATGAGTATGATCAACATAAACAAATAACATCATAAAAGGATTTAATTGAATCAACCCCATTTCATTCATAATTAAATTTTATAAGTTCAATACTTATCTAAATCATAGCACTTGGAAAACTCATTCTCACTCTAGTAATATTTCAGTGGTATTATCCCTCATAGCTATGGCACATATTGGAGAACATGTGTAAAAATACAAAGTGTGCTTATGCACCATGCAAATGCATCAAAGTCTTGGCCAAGTCAATCGAGTGTACTCTATACCTCGAATTGGACACACTTTGAGTGCCTCCTCCTCAAATGTTCATGGCTCACCAAACCATCTTCTTCTTCCTTGAGTGATCTCCATCCTTTTTCCAAGTCTGACATAAATGATTTATATAAGCTTTAAGGGTTGGTTTTCGAAACATCACACCCTTTCACAGAGGTTGCCTTTAATTATCATAAATAAATATAATTATTCACCTCTTTTAAGAGTTTTCATAAATATCTTCATTAATCTCCATTATAACCAAAGGATCATATTATCCTTTATTTTTTTATCTCCTTTTAATGCCTTCATAACTTTATTTTCACTTTGGGGAAAAAGTTTCATAACAATACATATATATTGATTATAGATGAGAAAAACATTCACTTTTACTTTTGAAGGAACAAAGTGAAAGAACAAATAGTTTTGATAGTGTTATTGGTAAATGCTAAACAATCTTTTAAATATATCAAGGAGAAAGTTTTATTTTTTATTCTTCCTAAGTGTATGCAAGTAGAAATCACCACCAAAGAAAATGAGACACCATATTGATGGTGCATCAAAATATTTCTAAATTATTTTTCAACATTGTAGTGTCAAAAATTGCATATTAGTGCAATTTCACACTTACACCTTGAACCCACCTATATTTAAAAATTAATAACAAATACTTATATTTTAGAACAAAGGATTTTATTTTACAATTAACAAGAATGAGGTATTACCAAATCATAGCCCAAATTTCAATAGAATTATCCTAAATGATAGTGTTATGCACATACACCTATGTGTCATGTTGGTGCCTGACACATTTTTAAATTCAAAAGTGCACGTTATGCATGTGCTTCTTATGATGTGTATCATAATGCCCAAATGAGAAAGTAACACTTCTTCCCTACCATTCAAACAAATAAAATCTCTATTTTTCCTCATTTTCACAAGAAGTCTCTTACTCTCTCATACACACGTAGCTATCTCTAGTGAAACTCTATTCAAATCTCTACAACCATTGTTGCAGTCTTGAAGCAAGCACTATTAGCTCTCACAACCTTTCTCTCTTACAACAATTGAAGCTTCCTAGCTAGCATTCCATTTCCAAATCAATCACATCTATCACAAGGGATCCCAAGCTATTGGTAATACTCTATTATGTTTTATTATTATTTTTTGTTGTATAATAATATCTTTGTACTGAAATACATATATTTTGGAATTTTTATCAAATATATTAATCTTCAATGGTGGTTTTCCTCATAGACCAAGGTTGGCACCATTATCAAAAATTTCAATTTTAAAGTTGGCTTTAGTCCTCAATACATATAGGATTTAAAAGATTCATTTTATCATCTTTTCATTTGGCTATCTATGAAGGTCAAAAGACCAAAACAAGGGTTTGATTGAGGCAAACCCCTAAATGACCCCCAAAAGTTTTCCTCTCTCTGTGTGCAGGTTAGAACGTTTCTAATAGAAGAGATGAATATTTTGAAAACTTTAGAGCTTACTGGTGAAAGACAACAATGTTATGCAAGGATGTCTATGCTACATATTGGCATCCAAGGCAGTGAGCTTCAACATTTGGTGTCCAGTTCCTTTCTTTTTTCTTTCTCATTTTTAGTTGGGATTATTACTTTTATCTGAGTTTTTCATCCCTATAACTTTATATTTGCATGTCATTATTATTTTTATTAGCAAACAACAGGTTTTGAGGGGACCAAAAACCCCTTACAAACAAGTTTTGAGGGGAGCTGAAACCCATACAAACAAAGGAAAGTTGCAAAAAGATAAGATCACAAACAATCAGTAGCCCAACATCAACAGTCTACCACAAGATAAGAAAGACAAAACAAACTGCAAGAAATTAGCTTTGAAGGGACTGGAAACCCAAAACAGCCAAGAAAACACAAGGGCCTTAACCCCAGAACATCTTTAAAGCAACTACCTGAATTTGCTAGACACGGAACACCACCTATAGCCTCCACTCCATAGTGAGACAATTGCATAACACAAAGCTAAAACAAAAGGGCAGCCAAAGCACCCTACAAGATCTATCATTCTTCCCCACCTCCCTACCTCTATAAGAGAGCAACAAGGGAAAAACATTAAAGATTTAAACACCAACAAAACCCTGATTCTTGAAAGAAAGAGAAAAACCAAACACCCCAACTCAATAAGGGTATTGGAAGACATAGCATAGCACTGCAACACAACAACTAACTAGTAGCACCAAGACGCTTGAGAAGCCAACCCAGCCTCCACCTCTAAAAGAGAGGGCTCCCCTCTATAGGAGAGGATGAGATGAAACCTCAAACCACCAAAACCATGACTCTCCAAGCCAAAAAATCTCCACCTCAATAGAAGCCAACACTCCACCTCTATAGGATCAATCTCTCCCTCAATAAGAGACATCGACTGAAGAATTCAATCAATAGCTTCAGTAGGAAGGGAAAACATCACATCCCTTAGCAGCGCAAGCATCAAGTACTGGGTGGAAGAAGCAGAAACCTCCACAAAGAGATCACACAACTGGAACCAAAGAGAACATAGCCCATTGAGCAACAAACAAACATCCCCTTAGACAAAGTCGAACATAGCCATGATGAGCAGCTCCAACAACCTCCTCCACCACCATCTATAGACAACCTTTTGTAAGAAGCCAAGGCACAAGTCTTCAAAGAAACCAGCAAGGAGATCCCCATAGAGGACATGGAATCCAACCTCCAAGCTACCCAAAACCACACATCTACTCAACAAAGAGGAGAACACATCAGCAAAAGGAAACACAGGCCAAAAGACCACCAAATGCAGAGTCCCAGTCTCAGAATGATCAGGCCCAACCAAACCCCATGAGTACCTGGGGGTCCCAAATAGGTCAGAGGAAAGGAGAAGGCACAACAAGAGAGCACACCAAGCAACCCCAACATGTCGGTCAGAGCCAGAGATGGGCCAAAACTCCAAACAACCAACCTGGAGAAGACACCACTAGACCATAGAGAGGGGAGGACCCAAAACACCTTGAAAACAAAAACCCCCAAAAAAGAGCCAACAAACAAACAAGAAAGAACGATAGACACCCAAGAGGAAGTAATCCAAAGCATGCCAGCAAGAAAAGCCCCCAAGCCCTCCTACTACACTGAGTAGGAGCAAAAATATGCCCAATCTTCAACCAGACTTCCTCAAAAGAATCAACGCCCAAACACACCCACTATAGCAATGGTAGCCAGAAAAACAACAGGAAGGGTAGCCGACACCCAACCCCAACCACAACAAAACCAACATACACATCCTCAAAGGGCCAAGAAACACCTCCCAAGCCACACACACCATGCACCAAGACAAAGGTAGACCCATCATCTGGGACAATGTCCACACCACACCCCTCAACGTTTGCAAAAAGCAAGCAACACACTCCCGAGCAAACCCCAACCAAAGCCTCACACAAAAAAACCAGCACAAGGGAAAACACATCCTCATCCTCATCTGTGTCTCCATCCACGTCTCCATCTCCCTCCTCGATGGATGATTTCAAACCAGCCACATCACAACTCTTCCCGCCGGGCTCCATATTTTTTATTTGATTGTCATTATTATGTTAGTAAGTAGAAAAAGATTTTACTTCCAACATATAATATTCCTAGCAGTTCTATTTGAAGCATTTGATTTTTATGTACTTAAACAATAGTATATTTGTGATGCTTTGGGGTAATATAAGGTTTTTTTGTTTAAAGTACTTATCTTTAGTTATATCATATTCCTTACATTACATTTTGGTGAACTCAACTTCTCTAAAACACATATTATTCTCTTTCAATCTCTACAACTTCACTCCATTATGTAATTATTTCTAAATTTTGGTGAATACATGTCATTTGACAATGTCAAACCTCTTTCTCCAAACCTACCTTTTATGCATGTGATAATATATTTTCTAAAGAATCTTTTGATATTTTAGATGAAGCACTTAATGATTTTCAAGAAATCTCTTATTCTAAAATTTCTACTTCTTTAACTTCTTCATCATCTACTTGTCATGCCCTAAATTTTTTCAACCTAAAACAAGCACAACTTAAAAAAATAATTTAGTTTTCTATTGTGACTAAGAAAAGTTTTAAGTTTTCGGATAAATAATTTGTGATCAATGACATCAAGTGATCAAATCTTGTCCCTTTTATCCATAAGATTATCCAAATATCATCCACAAATAAACAAATATGCATCATCCATAAAGTACTGAGTATCATAATAACTACCTCTATTTCTTTACAATCTTCTTCAAATAATTCTTCTAAAACACATAATGAATCTATCAACATGATTATTTTTTTGGTTTTCCTAAGAAGCCTGAGAAGCCAATATTCTATGTTTATGGAGAAAATTCTAAACCAAAACCGATAATAATTTCTTATGGCAATTCTACTACATTACGGCCTTCGAGTTATTACTTACACATTGTTAAGTGTACTACTTATAATGTGCTTACAACTAATAATTTGGTGCAGGGGCACCATCACCTTGGAATGTAAAGGGGATTCTTGAAGGTTTATGGAGTGAATTTGAAGATTTTTAAACAATATGCAATGAGGAAGTTGCAAAATATGTTAAAATATGTTGCATTGTAATAAGTTGTCCATGTATGTCATGTTGACAAGGTGATCTTAGTGGATAGGATATAATGTAGGTTTGGTTTTCATGTTTTTTCCTTATGAATAATGTCTCAATGACCATTTGTTATGTATTGGAAGGCTTTTGGGGTCTTACTAGGTCAGTTAAGAGGAATTTAAAAAATTAAGTTGTAAGGGGATGATTAAGGCCAAGCATTGGAAAATTGTCATTTTAGAGTTGAACAAAGGGATGGTTAAGGTAGTTGGTCAGTTCTTAGAAGTGGTTGAAGGTATTCCAATGATATATTGATGTAATGCCCTGAGTTTGAGGTTGTTGAACAAGTTTGGAAAGAGTTTCTAAGAAGAAGTTGCTGTTTTTCTATGTTTTCCATAAAGAAATTGTTGATCCCGTACATTGTACGGACTTTATGTATTGTTCCATGCTCTAATCATATAATGGTTGGATAGATAATTGAATAAAATTTCTTTTGGCATTGGAATGCTGCGATTTCATTGAAAATTGAGTGAGATATCCCCATTTTACTACTGGGTGGTCTCAAACCCCATGTTTTTCTTGTAGAATTTGTTGATCATGTGCTTGGTATGCTCTGTACATTTTTGTTTATGCTGAAATCCTATAATTTTTGGAAAGAGGATTGAATAATATTTCTTTTGGTGTTGGAGTGGTGAGTTTTTATTGAGTATTAAGGGAGATATCTTAATTTTACTCCCGGGTGGTCTGAAAACCCTTAAAATTAGGGTTTTGAGAGAAAAATGTGGATTTATTCCATTCCCATGTTGTAAAGTGGCAAAATCCTTGTGGGATGGAAGATATGAGGCTGTAATACTATGTCCTCAAGGTATTGGAGAATGTAAGGCTCATTGGAGGAAGTGGTGCAATGTTTTTGGCTTGACATCTCTACGTGATAAGCCTAATTGACAAGCAAAAAAGTGAGTTTTTGCTTGGTTCTAAAGAATCGGTTTAAGAGGCACTTAGTAATGATGGTAGCAGGTGTGGAAAACCTGTAGGAGTTTTATTTTTGGCTTTGGGGTGAAGGGGAGAGCCTAGATAGTCAAGACCCAGGTGTAGGTCTGTGAATTAGGTCTCTTGGAGCAGTGGTAGAGTGGCTTATTGTGGTTTGTGCCTTGACAGTCGTGGGAAAAGGTATTGAGGCTTGATAGAGGTCCATTTTGGATGCCTAAATCCATAGGTTTGGTGTCTTGTAATTCCTCCATGTGGATTTCATATTGACTATCCTACCGGGTAAGGCTACTAGCCTTAAGGGAGAAAAGTGCCTAATTCACCATAGTATGTGGAAGTTTGTTGAAACCTAAGTGCTAGGAAGTTGTCACACCTTATTCTGATCCAAAAAGACATGATTCAATTTTTCCAAGGTCTGTAAGATTATTTGATAGAATCATTTAAGCCGAGTGTCTTTTCCATCATAGTTGGGTGTTTGCTATCCCTACCACTCTGCATCATAGTGGTATCAGAGCAAGGGAATAGATCTTGTGTTGTTGTTTGATTGGTTTTGCAGGTTGGTGAAGAGATAGGATTGTGAAAATGCCACCCAAAGGAAGTGTAGTTGCAAGGAAAATTGACACTCATGATAGGGAGATAAAATCCTTAAAAAGAGAGATGGCTGCTTGGAAGGCAAAGCATAGAGTGGAAGAGGATGTGAGTGAAAATGAAGAGGAAGAAGAAGCTCTTGGTGAAGAAGAGGAGATGGACCCTGATGATGCAAGAACAATCAAGCTTTTGAAGGCTGTGAAGAAGGAGGGGCATGGAAAAATAGATGTTCCTATGTATGGAGGAAAACTTGATAGTGAAGAGCTCCTAGATTGGATTGGGGCTATGGAAAACTACTTTGATAGTGAAGATGCTGATGAAGGACTTAAGGTGAAGAGAGCCAAAACAAGATTGAAGGGACATGCCTTGGTATGGTAGAATTTTGTGCAGGAGGAAAGGGAGAGACAAGGAAAGAGCAAGATCATTTCATGGGAAAGGATGAAGGCTAAAATGAAAGGTAAATTTCTTCCTGCTGATTACAATGTTCAATTGCTTAAGAAATTGCAAAATCATTCAAGGGATAAGTAACTAAAAAATATAATTGTACCTTCTTCTACTAAACTAAATGATGTGAGTAATTTGATAGAATGTATTCATTCTAATTCACCAGAACTTATATTCCATTAGCATGAACTTCCACCTCTTGAAGTACAAAGTCAATCTATTCCATTAATGATAATTATTGTTGTGAATAAAAAGGTATTAGACACACTCTCATTGATCTTGGTTTAGGACTCAATGATTGTAGTGTTGAGCTATTAAATCATCTTAATATAGATACTAAATCTCTTGCTGCTACATCTATATCTATTTGAGGGTTTGATAATGTTGGTTGACAAGCTCTAAGTACAATGATACTACTTGTTACACTAAGATATGTTATCTTACCTACCTTGGTATATGTTATGACTACTATATTACCATACAATATTATTCTTGGTAGATTATGGATTTATGCTATTGGTGTTTTCTCATCTACCTTACATTCAATCTATTAATCCCATTCGTAATAATAAATTAGTTACAATAAATGCTAAACTTGAATTATATTGTCAATCTAGGTTTAATCTAGTTATCCATAAGATAATCATACTTTAAAAATTTTAATTCCTTCACTCATTCCAAAAACTAATATACCACCTTTAACTCCTACCTCTAATGATAATTATACCAATACTTCTTCACTAGTTGCCAATGGTGATGATTGGGGTTCATTGTAATTCACACCTTCATTTGTTGGAGAATATAGTTCAACCCAACTCACTTCAACATTCCAAAAATACCATTAATATCTTCTATAATATATGATATTCCATCCACTTCAAGGGATGATAAAAATGATAACTGCGATTTTATCTCTCATATAGACTATGCCATTGATGACAACCCTCCCTCTTTTTAGGAGTTGCAATCATGCTATGGCTTAGGATTTAATATTCTTTCTAAAATATGATATAAAGGTAATAGTTGTGGTCACAAGGAATGTGGTATCAAGATCCTATTGGAGCCAAACTCTCACAACTCTAATTCGGGTCTTGGATATCACCCTTCCATATCTAAATCAAAACCTTGGTTAAATGTGAACATGATCTCTTTAAATTCTCCATGACTTCCTCTTATTCATCTAGAGATTATTGTAGACAGTGTAGACTCCTCTACACCCTCTTTAGATGCCTTTTATTTTTATGAATCCCTAGTATACTTTGTTGGGTTTATTCAATTATTCTTTCTTATCATCATGGTTGTCGATTGCCATATTATTTGAATCCTAAATCATATTTTGGGGAATTCATAATAACCTTAAATGAGAAAATTTCCCTTTATCACTAATAAATAATTTAAAATTATTGATCCTTGAGACTGTAGTAATCTCTATATTGGAGATACTATTGATGTTCCTATGGATCCTTCTTTAGAAAAAGCAATCAAGATAGGAAAATGCCTTTCCTTGGAAGAACAAAAATCATATTTTGATCTTTTAAATTATTATCCAAATGCATTTTATTGGTCATATGAGGATATGCCTAGTATAGAACCATCAATTGCAATCCATAACATTATGCTATATTAAAACAAAAAAAAATAGAAAGATGCATCCTAAGGTTGCCCTAATGATCAATACCAAGATAGAAAATATTTTAAAAAACAATTTCATCCATCCCATTGACTATTCACCTTGAATATTGAATATATTTGTTGTTGTAAAACCCAATGGTTGTATTTGTGAATGTATTGACTTTCATGATTTAAACAAAGCTTCTCTTAAAGACAATTTTCCACTTCCTAATATAGATATGATTGTAGACTTGACAATAATCCATGCATTACTATCTTTTGTGAGATGGTGAAATGGGATCTAATGCTAATGAATAACCTAAATCACATATTCTACCATCAATATTAGGGGACACAAAAGTAGCCAAGAGAAACTATTTGGCTATTGTCCTTAAGGAAGAGCCAAAATATATATATATATTTTTTATCAAAAGGCTATAAGCCTATATATTATATTAATATATATGATATTTCAATTACAAAGATGTCAAAAAAAAATTACATTTGTCTTTCAGATATGATTGAGCTTCCTTGATATCTACTTTTTTTATCCTATCAACCATGAAAAAATTCTCCTATTACATAAATATCCACCATGTTTGTAGGAAAAGAAGGTTGCTCCACAATATTTAGCTATTTTTTCATGTCATCAGCCTTTCACAAAATAGAAATATTTCTACTTATAAACAAAACTATGTATGTTTATTTCCATATATAATTTATCCAATTGTAGCACAGTCCTTTAAGGATTTTCTCCCTCAGCAGCAATACCCCATTTGAAACATCGTGAGACCATTACATTCAAAATTATATATTTCATTTTCGTGTCACTTGACTTCAAAAAAATTATCCTTGTAGCCATATTCTTATTCTATCTCCATATTTACTAGTTGTTCATTTTCATCCTAGCCTTCTGCCAAGTTGTCTTCAGCAACAGGAGCAGACCACCATGCACAATTAGCAAAATCACTATTATTTTGTGTTCCCGCTGGCTGTCCATAATCACCCTGAACCTCTGCTACAAAGCTTTCTCCAAACTGCTTAGGAGGAAAATAATTAAGATTAAATCTCATGACATTCACATCCCCCACTAACTGGTTGTAAACTTCCACTGGATGAATAGCTTCCATTGCACTTTCTTGGACAATTTTCCCAACAAGAGGTTGATTTTCCCCTTCAATTGCCTTGTCATTGTGAGCACCCAACTGTTGGCGTTAATTACACTCTTCTGGAAGTGCCTGAGGTTGAAGAGTAGTGGGATTTGGAGGATCATTGATGCAGAGTGGCAGGGATAGCAAACACCCAACTATGATGGCAAAGACACTTGGCTTAAATGATTCTATCAAATAATCTTACAGACCTTGGAAACATTGAATCATGTCTTTTTGGATCAGAATAAGGTGTGACAACTTCCTAGCACTTAGGTTTCAACAAACTTCCACAAACTATGGTGAATCAGGCACTTTTCTCCCTTAAGGCTAGTAGCCTTACCCGGTAGGATAGTCAATATGAAATCCACATGGAGGAATTACAAGACACCAAACCTATGGATTTAGGCATCCAAAATGGACCTCTATCAAGCCTCAATACCTTTTCCCATGATTGTCAAGGCACAAACCACAATAAGCCATTCTACCACTGCTCCAAGAGACCTAATTCACATATCTACACTTGGGTCTTGACTATCTAGGGTCTCCCCTTCACCCCAAAGAAAAAAATCAAACTCCTACAGGTTTTCCACACCTTCTACCATCATTCCTAAGTGCATCTTAAACAAATTCTTTAGAACCAAGCAAAAACTCACTTTTTTGCTTGTCAATTAGGCTTATCACATAGAGATGTCAAGCCAAAAACATTGCACCACTTCCTCCAATGAGCATTCCATTCTCCAATACCTTGAGGACATAGTATTACAGCCTCATATCTTCCATCCCACAAGGATTTGGCCACTTTACAACATGGGAATGGAAGAAATCCACATTTTTCTCTCAAAACTCTGATTTTAAGGGTTTTCAAACCACCCGGGAGTAAAATTAAGATATCTCCCTTAATAATAAATAAAAAATCACCACTCCAATACCAAAAGAAAGCTTATTCAATCCTATTTCCAAAAATTATAGGCTTTCAACATAAAACAAAACGTACAAATCGTACCAAGCACGTGATCAGCAAATTCTACAAGAAAAACATGGGGTTTGAGACCACCCGGTAGTAAAATGGGGATATCTCACTCAATTTTCAATAAAATCACACCATTCCAATGCCAAAAGAAAGGTTATTCAATTATCTATCCAACCATTATAGGATTAGAGCATGGAATAATACATACAGGCTGTACAATGTACGAGATCAGCAATTTCTTTATGGAAAACACAGAAAAACAACTTCTTCTTAGAAACTCCTTCCAAACTTGTTCAACAACCTCAAACTCGAGGCATTACATCAATATATCATTGGAATACCTTCAACCACTTCTAAGAACTAACCAAATACCTTAACCACCCCTTTGTTCAACTCTAAAATGACAATTTGCCAATGCTTGGCCTTAATCATCCCCTTACAACTTAATTTTTTAAATTCCTCTTAACTGACCTACTAAGACCCCAAAATCCTTCCAATACATAAAAAATGGTCATTGAGACATTATTCATAAGGAAAAAACATGAAAACCAAACCTACATTATATCCTATCCACTAAGATCACCTTGTAAACATGAAATACATGGACAACTTATTACAATGCAACATATTTTAACATATTTTGCAACTTCCTCGTTGCATATTGTTTAAAAATCCTCAAATTCACTCCATAAACCTTCAAGACTCCCCTTTACATTCCAAGGTGATGGTGCCCCTACACCAATCATGTTCATGCATGATCAAGGCCATAATTGCTTGAACTTTCTCCCTTACTTTATCTGTAAACCCTAGTTCAAACTCCCTTGCAAACCTTCTAAGAACACTTAGCATGAAACTAGAATCATGCTAAGATGGAGACTTAATAATTGCAACAAACAAATTTTGGTAGGCTGATCGATGAAGCAATAAATATTTGAGGGAATAAACCTCCTACATAACCATGACCTTTCCACAAATCATAACATTGACATGCTTTATTAAGGGCTCCATTTTGCAGATATTCTTCATTTACAACTTTGTTTATAACAGAGACCACAACCTTGACATCTTATAGCAAGTCCATAATATTTGAAATGAAAATTGATAGAAATTGGGAAGGATAAATTACCCTTTTTATTTTTGGCTTCATTATTTCGGCACCCAGAACCTTTTTGGTATAATTGTTAAAAGTTCCACAATGATCTTTGAACACCAAGTGAAGTTCAACATCACCGATTTCTTTAGATATGGGCAGTTCCCATTCATTAACAGGCAGGAAGATTTTGTAATTTCTTAGATAGAACTCCATCACTTTTCTCATACATTGTGCACAAAGATTTGGTGGGACATACATATCCCCACTACTTGAGCTTTCCTGATCAAACATGCACTCAACTGGATTTTTTCCCACACACACTTCAAGCAGTTTGTTATGACACATTATGAGAATATATAATGCTTGTGAAAAGCATTTTTGTTTGATCAATACCTTTACCTAGTAATATTTCCATACAAACAAATGATGCCATCGTACACATTGATAGCTAAGCATGGATTTTTTGATGAAAATATCACCAATTACATCTTTTGCAATACTAGACTTGATACAATTTATCACCGATAGGAAAATTAGCTTTGTAGTAGGAGCACCAGAAGGAAAGCTAATTTTAGTCATGTCACCACCATAAAATGGTACAAAATTCTTCACATGGTTCGCGCATACCAAATTATTATGACAGATTATGGCATTAATACTTGCTTGAAACCTGTATCATGTACATTACACACACTTAATTGGATAAAAAAATTTGAAGCCATACTTCATGCTTACAATCTCAAACCCGCACCAAGATTACATTTGCATTCAAACCAGACTGAGGTGATTTCATGTACAATCCAATTTATTCCATATTGTACCTCAAACATGCCAAAGCATTATCAAATCTCAATAAGAAAAATCATGTTACCACCATTCCACACACTTGAATCCACACTGAAACCCAAAAAAGTACCTTCCTATACTAAGATATTCATTACTTGAAGAATTGTGAAGATCAAAGGATGGTTGTATAGAAACCAAATGAAGATAAATGTACTTGACCAAAATAGTTGGTCAGGGTTTTGGTCCCCTTTTTTTGTTGAATAGATTTATGTGATGTGGATGTGATAATTAATGTTGTAAAACTAGGTAAAATAAGACTAAAGAGATGAAGTGTTACAAAATTTAAGAAATGCATAACAAAAGTGCAAAAATAGAAAGCAGAGCTGAAGAGTACATAGAGGAGGGAACCTGACATAAAAATATGATTTTGAATGGTTTGGATAGGGGTGAGGGAACCCTAGTCTAGAAATGACAATTTTCATGGTTTCAAAACTTGTATAGGAGCATCACAATCTATAGGTCTTTTCTTGTCGAGATTGGGTTTTGAAGTCTGATAGTTTGTGAATAATCAACTTGCCTTAATTTGATGAGAGAAGATGTTTGAATGCTTGTCTTAGGGTTTTGAACTATTGAGATCTCCAATCCACTTTAAAAAAAAATAGACCTATAACCTACAAGAAGGAAAAGGGGATAAGGGTTGTGTCATATAGGGGATTACCTTAGTCAAACCCCATTTTTGTGTTCCACCTACAAAAACAATTGTGATGATAATGATATAAATCACGTGCTCTATGGAGAGTAGAGGTAAATGAATAAAAATGAATGATAAATAGAAATTTTATAACTTACCACTCAAATTTGCATTCCTTGTTAGACTAAAGTCAATTTTCTCATCACATACAAGGAGAAATTAAAGGTTGCTTAAAGATCCTACAAGTGTTAGTGCTCACAATAATAATAAACATGAAAGATCTTACTATGTATAAACATGAGTTTGATGATGTGTTGTGTACATGGATTTGACTAATAGAGTGTTGTAGATATCCTACTTATTCTACTCCAAAAATTGCCTTTAGGATGCTAGAATGATATTCAAATTCAATAGATTACTTAAATGTTTAAATGGAGCAAAATAATTATATTTATATTAGTTTCAACATATTTTTCACTAATTTGATTGTGGCAGTGCCCCTCTCCCGACCATCTATTTGGGTCGTCTTCTAACAATTAAGGAATTCACCCCTAATTTATAGAATTTGGTGTTGGAAAGATTGCAGAAAAAACTTACTGGTTGAAAAGGTTCAATATTGATTCATGCAGAAAAACTACAACTCCTTATTGTTGCTTCTCAAGGTATACCTATTTATTTCCTCTCCTTGTTCAAAATTCCTAAATACATAGCAAAAAAGTTAGAAATAATTCAAAGGAACTTCCTCAGGTCTGTTACAAAGGAGAAGAAAAAGTTGGCTCTGCTTATCTGGGATATAGTCTACCTTCCTAAAACCAATGGTGGACTTAGAATTAGAAAAAATTAAACTACCAACAAAGCTATTCTAGCTAATATTGGTTAGGATCTCTTCAAGAACAATAAGGATTGGTGTACTATCCTAAATGCTAGATTCTTGAATAATATCCCCTTTATCAGGAGCATTTACACCACAAAATACCCTCATGTGTCTTTAATTTGGAACAATTTTCTCAAATCTAAACAACTACTTTAGGGTGGTCTAAGATGGAAATTGGGGGATGGTTCCAGAATTAACTTTTGGGATGATTCCTAGATCGTGGGATAACCCCTCAACCAAACTGAGTTTAAGGACCTCCAAGGTCCTACCTCAAAATTCTCTGATAGAAATTTTGTTGATTACTTCATTGGATTCCAAGGTTCCCAAAAATGGAAAAAATTGGAGAGATGTTGCTACAACAATCAAGGGTTAAGGAAAAAAGGTTGGTCCCTCTAGAAAATCCTTTCCTTCACTAGAATCCCTATGCTTTAGAATGAGGATATTCTTTTGGGCTAAAGAGAGTAAAGGTAACCTAACTACCAAATCATCTTATAGTGTGTTTTTAGAGAAAGGTCCCTATAGTAGATTATGGAAACAAAACTATAATGGACACCTTATACCCAAGATTAACTCTTTTGGTGGAAAACTACCCACAACAAAATCCTTACCCAAGATAACCTAAGAAAGAGAGGATTTTGAATCCCTAATAGATACACTTTATGCAAAATGGATGAGGAATGTATGACTCATTTATTATTACATTACCCCTTCTCTGTTGAGGTTTGGACCTATGTTATGCAAATTTTGGGTGTCTGCTAGTCTACGAAAGACAATGTCAAAATTCTTATGGAAAATTGGATCTAGCCTTTTACCCACCCCCTAACGAGGGAGCTTTGGAGACAGATTCCCCAAAATTATGCTAGAGCATTTGGAAGGAAAAGAATAATAGGATATTTCGTAATGAAGAAAAGAGTCTCAAGGAGGTCTTTGGTTCTTGCTTTAGGCTTCTAATTGAGAATGTTTCCTTGTGTTTTTGGAAAATCCCAGGCAGGCCCCCTAATGAAATGGAGATCAATGTTTCTTGTAAATTGGGCTTACAATTAGACTCAAACTCCTTTGGTAACTCTAAAAATATGGCAAGACAAAACACCAAATGGAGGCCTCCACTGTTGGATTGGAATAAACTTAACTTTGATGGGGATACAAAAGGAAACTTGGGACCAACCAGTATGGGGGGTATAATAAGAAATTTTGAGGGTATTGGGGAACAATCTTATATGACATTTGAAGCTATGGCTATGCTTGGAGGACTCAAAATTGCATTATCCTTAGAGACCAAAATATTGTAGGTGGAAGGTGACTCTAAAACTATAATAGATATTGTTAAAGGAAAAGGTACAATTGAATGGAATTGTGTTGATATTATATTGTGTATTCAAATCCTTTTGCATATGGAAAGAACAAATATTTTTCATATTTCTAGAGAAGGTAATAAGGTGGCAGATGCCATGGCCAACTTAGGGACTTCCTTGGATTCAACTAGATTTTGGAGAGATTGTTCAACTTTTCCAGTGAAATTCAAAGGTCTAATCATTGAAGAACAAAATATCATTATCCAAAATGGGGAAAGACCAATCTGATTTTTTAAATATTATTATTTTATTTCTTACTCTTGTCATATCCCTTTTGATGGGTAGGCTGGAGTGGAATTGGATTTTAAAAAAGGATGTGTACACATGGACCTTCACCTGGACCACTACTAATTGGATGGGTAAGTTGATGCGGAATGGAATTTTAACTAAGGGAATGAAAATGTATATGCATAAAATTGGTCATGTCTAATTAATCCTAGCATTTAATTAAATATTTATTATTTAATTAATTTCTCTAAAGTCCTCTACATATGATTAAATTTAAGTAATTTAATTATATTATTCATTCACTTTATTCTTCCACCTTAATTAAATAAATTCACTTTATTTAATTATTTCACATTCATATGTCTACTTAATTAATTAAATAAATACCCTTTATTTATCTTAATTAATTATCACCTTTTGAATTTAATTAAGTCTTTTGATTTAATTAAATTTAAATATTTCCTTTCTCCTATTCAAATCTTTCTTCTAATTAATTAAATATTTTATTTAATTAATTTCATCTACATGTCATTTCCTAAAAATTTAATTAAATATCTTTATTTAATTAATGTCCTTCGTATCTTTTCAAATCATAATTAAATATTTTATTTAATTATGAAATCTTTTATTATTCTTCAAGTCTTAATTAAATGATTATTTAATTGAGAAAAATCTCCATGTCACCAATAAATAAATAATTGAATTTATAATTCATTATTTATCTCCTTAAATCTTTCCAAAATCCTCTAAAAAGATGTTTTTTATCATCTCATCTTATCTCTTCCATGAAAGAGGAAACAAATCTTGCTTTTTGTTTTTCTTCTATTTTTCTCTGCAGTCGACTCCATCTTCAACCATTCAATCTGCTAGGATTATCATAGTCGTTGATCACATCAGCCAATCACAATTCTTTGAAATCTCTATAAATATGTATGCATATCCAAGCATTTGTTCTATTAGGCGATAGGCGATTAGAGAATAGTTGCATTCAGTTAGCATTTATTATTAGCATTAAGAGCATTCGTAATCATAGCAATCTACAATCATGCATCATTTAATCAACATAATCATATCTTAGCATAGCATGCATCCATCATCTACAGTCTCATTGTCTGGGAGGACTATTTGTTGAGCCTGGTAAAATCTAAGAGCAACAGCTGGAATCAACAAAATTACTGGAGATAGAGGATGATAGGACGACATCAAGGGTAGAAAACTGAGTTTGCACTTCTTTTATTTCATTTTTTGTTTTGATATAATGTTCTATTGGTGTGTTTGATCTTCTTTAATCTGTTTTTAATTTGCACATTTAATCAATCACACATTTTTGGCCCCCACCATGGGGTCTTGCCCTGTTTTTAACATCTACTTGTAGGTTTTCTGACAAGATTTCACGTTCTGAAGTTCAGATTTTCAGAAAAATTTGTGCTTTAGCGCATCTGTTGAATATTTCAATGCACACAAAAAAACTTTTAGCGCATCTGTAGACTATTTCAACACTTCTACAAGTCTGTCAACGCATCCGAGAACTGTTTCAGCGCATCTGAAGATTACTTTAGCACATATAGGGAACATAATGGCACATACATTTAGCTTAATTCATTAAAATTTTGTTTAAAAAAAATACACATTTTTAGATTAGTGCATTTAGGCTTTCTTTTAGTGCATTTAAGGTTTTCTGCAACGCTTCTAATGTTTTTTTTAGCGCATTGACTGGTTGTTTTAGTGCATATGTATGATCTTTTAGCGCATGCAGGTTGTAACTAAACAAGGTTTTGAGTCTGACGCCTTCCGTAGACAGGTCCTTTTCTTTCTTAAAAAGAACTAATCTAGGATAGTCACATCTAGTTTTAAAAAGAAGCAACCCTAGGGTAGACATGGATTAAAATGAAGCAATCTAGGATAGTCACCACACAATGATTTTTGCAGTTAAAATGAACAACTTGTTTTCGTGAAGCAATTATCTTCACATAGTTTAGATCATTGTGATTTTGGCTCTAAAAAGAACACTGTTTTCTTTGTTTGCGGCAATAGGTCCATGCTCTCCCCTTAACTGGGTGATTAGGATACCAAAATTACCTTTTCAATTCATGCAATTTTACATGCTTTCTTAAATCCTTTAGAGGGCCTACTCTTGTGGGAAAAAGTACTCACCCAAGAGGAACAACCTAAGTGGGAACAACTAAAGCCAAGTTTTCCAACCCACTATAATCAAAAGTGAATTCGGGGAAAGTCTGCAATTTGATAGTCGCGTGCAAGATAACCATCCCCAAAGCCTTTTTTCTAAAGGTTGGGAGGTCTCCTGAGGGATTTTATCATTTGCTACATCGAATGGAAATCCTTACTAAGAACCTAGTGTAAAAGCCAACCGTGTCAGTTTCCAAACATCCTAATAATCACAGTGCAAGGGGAGGGAAGAATTTTGCCCCAAGATACTCACCATATAACTACCAAGGACCGTTTGCTTAGGGGATCCGGTATCCACTTCCATCACTCTGAGTATCCACATGGAAAAGACAAAAACACGGGCACCCCTTTAGGGGTGACATGGCTATGTGAGTCAATGCAATTCTAAGATGTGGGTTGTAGTTATTATGATGACCTACTTGAGTACTAAGAGTGAGTCTGCCTAAAGTGTTTGTTTGTGCAAAAACTAGTGGAAATATTTTGAACATACACTCGATGTTTAGTATAGGGCTTAAAAAATAACTTTTTTCAAGTGTTTGTTGTGTTTTCCTCATGTTAAATCATATTAGAATCATCCAAGAAAGCACTAAAAATTTGATTGAATCATCCTTTCTACTAGAATCTGATTTTCTACCATCATTGGACTAGCTACATCCCCGATATCTTCTATGCTTAGAGATTGGAAATCCACCAAGTTTGTTAAGAAGTTGATTGCCAATAGGATCAAGAAACCTAGGAAACATTTAGGTTACAAAAATACTTTGCAACAAAGAAAATTCCTTTACAAGAGTCGAAACATCTTGCTTCACTATCACAAATTCCTTCATAGGTACCAAGATTTTGTTAGAGGATTTACTGATGAGTACGTTGTAGATCCTTTATATTCCCGAGCCCATTTCCAATGAAGAGCTCTATCTCAACGACACAATCACAATCAACCTCTTGAGTTTGATTTCATACTGCAACCCTCAATTGAATATCCCACTCATCCCAGCCAAATCATTCACTAATCTTGAAAACAAACTAGGATTTTTGATACACTTATCATTTTTTGAGATTGGGATCAAATCTCAAAAAGTGCATCTCTTTAAACAAGTTTCTAATTATTGATTCAACTTCCCCCAATAGGATTCTGCTATCCTTCATCATTGGAAGCCACAATCAAGAGTTAGGAACATCTTTGATCATATCATAGGACTTTCATCTTATCAGATCAAGACATCATCATTTTCTCACTTATCAAACGGTGATCTAAGTTTAGAAGAACATTTCAAAATCATATGCCTATTTTTACAAGATCTCAATACAATAAGCTGAGAGAGGACATTCAAAAAGATCATACCCGAAGAACTCAAGAAGAAGGTGAGAGTAGTAATCCCCTTTATAGTGTGAGTCGTAATCCCCTTTTCAACAAAAACATGGATAAAAGAGAAGAAAACCCATTCCCTTTCAACAAATACAGGGACATGAGAAAACTCCTGTAGATAGTGATGATGAACGAGATGATGAATGCCACCTTAGAGAGGCTGAGCAAGATTCCAAATTTCAAAAATCCTTAGAAAAGATCTTGAAACACGATAAAGAGAAGTATTTCCTCTATCTAGCTGACAAAGGAGCTAAATTGCCTCATGATTTTGATACTAAGAACTTAAAGAGCAATCTTGAAGAAACACCCTTGTCTGATCTTAGTGCTTTGTCTCAACAAATTAAGGCACTTCAAGGACAAATTAAAGATCTACAAGGGGGAGCCACAATGAAGAAGTATGCTCTTGATGACATTTGTCCTTATCCTTTTGATCGACGTCTCAACATGGTTCCCTTTCCCAAGCATTATGAGTTTCTGAAATTCAACTGTTATAATGGGAAATCGGATCCAATCGATCATGTCAGAGACTTCTAAAACATGACTTTAGAATTTTCTCATGAGGACACTTAATGTGTTTGTTTCCTAGGAGTCTTGGAGGCCAATCTATGAAATGGCTATAAAAAATCACACCGCCTATCAAGACATTTGAGGAATTAATCAACCAGTTCATATCACAATATTCCTACAACATCCAACATCAAATCACTATGCTGGATCTCTGCAAAGCTAAGCAAAAACCTGGTGAACCTTTCATTACTTTTCTTCAGAGATGGAGAAGATTGTTCGCTAGATATTCACATCCTATTCCTGAAAAGGAAAATATAGACATCTTCATCAACAACTTAGATCCAGAAATAAGCTATCGTTTGAATTTACATTGTCCTCCCTCTTTTGAGAAAGTGATTGATAATTCCATAACCATTGAGGGTGCTTTGGTCAAGAGAGGGATACCTAAAATTGATAAGGACAATCCTAGCTCTTCAAATCACCACAACAACAACAACAACAAATCTAAGTTTTGGACTTGCAACAAAAACGTGGTGAATGATGGTGTTGTAGATGCAAATCATGTCTCGACTAAGCCATTTATTCTTAGTACTCCAAGTGCTCCTCGCAACAATAACTATAACAACGTCAATTCTGTCACAAATCAAGGAAACAGTCCTCCTCCTCTGAGGAACAATGTGAATCAAACTTCTCCTCCCAATCAAGGGAATGCCAACAATAAAGGTTACCGTGGAGACAATAATAACAACAATGCATTAGGAAATTCCTTGAACACAAATCCACAACGATCTTCATTCTTCTCTAGTAGAAAAACTTTTACTCCACTAGGTCAATCTTTAGAATCAACATTCAAAGAGTTGATGGCTAAAAATGTCCTTACTTTTCCACCTCAATGCAAATTCGAACCCAGTGTGAAGCCTCCATCATGGAATGATGCATACTATTTTGATTATCATCGGTGCAAGGGCCATCGCACGAATAATTTTCAAGCCCTGAAAAATGTCATTCAAGACTTAATCTTAATCGAAAATGACACCATCACAATAGAAGGATACCAACAATCAAATGAAGACCACCAGGCATTTCAAAACCCTTTTCCCAACTATCAAAAGGGTGAGTCTTCTAGAAAAAGTGTGAATCATATCAATGATAATATAATCAACCATATCTACATTGACGATGAGTAGGTCAATGTTACAAAAGTTAAGGAAAAGATGGAATATAGACAAGTCAACGCAACAACAAGGGCACAAGCTAAAGTTGTCTTAAAGGGTGCTTCTTAAAAATCCATTGTGCCCCCACCTCAACATCAATATGACATAGTCAATCAACTTAGAAAAACTCCTACTCAAATTTCTATCTTAGAACTTCTGAAGATTTCCCCAATGCATAAGGAAATTATAGAAAAGGCCCTCATTGAAATAACTGTATCCATTGATCTGGATGTGGACCAATTTCAAGCCATGGTGAGACACTTTTCCTCACCCACATGCCTCTCATTCTCCAAAAAAGATGATGTTTCCATGACTCATCCCCATAATTCATCTCTATACTTAGAAGTCATGATCCACAAGTTTCATGTTAGACGCATCCTAATAGATGGAGGGGCTGGGTTGAACATATGTACCATGAAGTTAGTTCTAGCCTTAGGATTTTCTAAGGATTCTATTGATCCTAGAAGAAATATTACCATTAAATCCTACGATGATGAAGAAAGAGCGTCCAAGGGTTTAATCATGTTGTCGATCAGAGTGGGACCTGTTATCAAGAATACTTTCTGTCATGTATTAGACTATGATCTTGCATACATCTTGTTGGGTCATCCTTGGATCCACAAAATGCAAGCTGTCCCATCCACATATCATCAATGTCTTAAGTTTCCTTATGACAGATAGGAGATCACAATACTAGTTGATAATTCGAATAGTCGGACTTGTGCCAACATCAAAGCTAGTCAAGACACTTTGGTTCCCAACAATCGAGAAGCTCTTGCTAGTACTTCTCCCAAATTTGATACAAAAGTCAGTCAGTTAACCAAAAGCTTTGACAAGCAACTACGGTTCAAGGACAATGGAGTTGGGGAGTACTCTCTCTATCTTGCTAATCTACCTACATCGCCTCGGTCACATGGGCAACCTTCTATCACACAACAACAAATATTTGTAGCATCAACATCAACACAACCACCAACATAGCCAAGTACATTGTTTAATGGATGAATTATCAAAGGAAAACTCCACATGGAAGATCCTGAGGATAGAGAAGTTCTAAATTGGCTCTATAAAGATGAAGACGAAACAGTCCTTAATGTCAAAATACCAACTGATCAATATGGTAAAGGATATTCAATCATGCAAAAGATGGGCTATGATGGTAATGGTCCTATCAGAAAGAGAAAAGGAGTAGTTGAGCCTATTAACCTTCCAGGACTTGTTACAAAATACAAAACAGGACTAGGCTATGATACTAACTCAAAATAAATAATATCCAAGCGGTTGCATGATACTGTCCTCACATTGCAAAAAGGTTTTGATACAAGAGAAGCATGTTTGATAGCAATTCAGAATTTCGTGGATAATAACTCTGACATAGACTCTGGTGAATATGAATGGGACACCATCTACAATGATGAGTTCTAGAGGGACAAAAAGGTTGATGTGATACACAAGTATACCCCAACTCTAATCAAAGGTGAAGGGTTAGGGTCCCAATTGCAAGGATCCAAACTACAAGGTAACTATGATTCTAGTGATACCGAGTCAAATTTCAATGAACAAGACTATCGTGACAATAGTACCATCATTACCTCAGATCCTATAGACAACTCCATTATGATCATAACCATAGCCGATTTCACGCAGCTCGATGACTTGCTACCTTTGATCCATCCCGATCTCATTGACTGGGATTCATCTGAACCTATCGATATACCTATGTTTCCAAATGATGAATTTATTGTGAACTTCCTTTCTACAGATGACACAAATGATTGTTCCACTATCAATTTTCAGCATAGATTCTTTAATCAAGAGAGTGTCAAGTCTCCTAGCTGCAAAAAGAAAAATAAAAAAGAAAGATCTAACAGTGAAAACCAGAATCTGGTAGTGTTAGATCAAACAAAAGATAAAACAAAGAGCGTATCAAATGGTGAAAAACTTTTTAAGGCACCAAAGAGGTTAAGGGTTAGGGTCCCAACCGCAAGGATCACCTATCTTGATTGAGCCTACAAAAGAGGTTAATATTGAAACTTCAGAAAAACCAAGGATTCTACAGTTAGTTGTATCAATGATAGATAAAGAAGTACCAGAGTTCATGGAATTTCTAAGAGAAAATCAAGTCAACTTTTCCTGGTCTTATGAAGACATGCTAGGTCTTGATCCCAATCTCATAATGCATCACTTGTCCATCAAACCAGGAGTTAATCTTGTGAAAAAAAACTCAGAAAGATACATCCTCATGTTACACTACTGGTTAAAGAAGAACTCAGAAAACTCCTTGATGTGGGATTTATAAGATCAATCGACTATGTAGAATGGATATTCAACATTGTTCCTGTGTCCAAACCAGATGAACGTATCAAAATTTGCACATATTTTAGAGATCTTAATAGGGCATGTCCTAAGGATGACTTCCCACTTCTAAACATCGATACTATAGTTGATCTGATAGATGGCCATGCCATGTATTCACTAATGGATGGTTTTTCTGGTTACAACCAAATCAAGATTGCACCTGAAGACCAAGACAAAACAAATTTCACATGTCCATGGGGGGCTTATTGTTGGAATGTCATTCCTTTTGGTCTAAAGAACATTGGGGCTACATATCAAAGAGCTATGAATACAATTTTTCATGACATGATGCACACATTCATGGAAGATTATGTAGATGATATATTGGTAAAATCATACACAAGATAAGGACATCTTGAAGTGTTATCCAAAATATTTGCAAGGTTAGAAAAGTTCAAAGTTCGCCTCAACCCCAAGAAATGTGTTTTTAGGGTCACATCTAGAAAGCTCTTAGGATACATAGTATCAGCAAAAGGAATTGAAGTAGATCTTGCAAAGGTACAAGTAATCATAGAGATGCCTCCACCAAGGAATATCAGTCAGTTGAGGTCATTACAAGGACAACTTCAATCTATACGAAGGTTCATTGCACAACTGGTAGATACAATTCTACCTTTCACACATCTATTGCATAAGAATGTTCCTTTCAAATGGGATGACAAGTGTGAAATAGCCTATTAACAGATCAAGCAGTACCTAATGAACCCACCGGTTCTAGTACCACCAAATTCAGACAAACCTCTAATCTTATGTATTTCTGCAACAAAGACATCTTTGGGGGCATTATTAGCACAAGAGGACTCTACAGGAAAGGAACGTGCAATTCATTATTGAAAAATGAGGTGTTTTCTTAGCTTAATACTCTGTAAAAATTTAATATTGCTGATCTAAGTAAGCTCTTTCTTTGTTACATATATTCTTTGTAGGTGATTATCTTGATTAATTCATTTTACTGTTGTAGAATGATGAGAGAAGTTGATAGAAGAACTAGATAGGATATTAGAAAGATCACACAAGATATAACGTGGAGAAACCCTTTCGGGAAAAAACTCCACCAAGAATTATTCTATTATTCAATCTTTGAATTACAATAACTCCAATTCTTGCTTGAGAATGCTTCTTCTGTCTTTGTCAATCTTCTTCACACCTGCAATAACAATTATGAAAACTCTCTTCAACTTGAATGAGATATAGAAACAATATGCAACCTTGTAATCTCCAAATGGTCATAATTACAATGCACAACATGTTCCTTCAAGTTGAGTTATTCTATGAAGAATAAAGCTTACAACATGTGCTTCATGCATTTGGGTGTCCCAAATTGAAGCTACAACTTCTCCTTCACTTCGGTGATAATTCCAAAGCTCTTCCTCAAAGTTGGCACCCTTAAGTAATCCTACTTAACTAAGCCTTCAGAAATATCTTATCATGCATGAGAGGTAAATCCAAGAAAGCATCTTGGGCACCCAAGTTGGCTCCAAGTGATTTCTAGTTAACTGAAACATTTTCTCAACACCATTCCCAAAGAATGGTCATCCCCTGTTAACTGGAGGTAGTCCCTGTTATCTGTCATACAACTCAATGTTATTAGCCATGCATTCCAAGTTAACTGAAGTTAACTAACATACAACTGAAACTAACTAAACCATAACTGAACTGAACTGAACTGAACTGATCTGAACTAAACTTCAAGCATGCAAACATCAAATCCTAACTCCTAGGATCTTTACATGCATTTAGAAGTGTTAACTGTTACTCTGTATAGTTAACTAAACATAAGGTGAGTGTCACCTTACCATGTGGGTTTCCCATGTGCCCCTATTATTTAGGAACTCACTATGGATGCCCTCACATGCTTCTTACATTTAGAATTAATTTCAAATGTCAATAATCATGATTATTTCATCAAATATTAATCTCATCCTAATCTTAGTGTTGTTGAACACATTCCAAGAATCTAGGAGATACATGAAATAATTAATGTTTAGGATTTGCAATTGAATGGCAACCTATTTCTAACATTTATTACATTAGCCAAATTCTAACAAGTCATGAACTCAACTACACTTTCATCGAGAAGGCTTGTCTAGCAGTAGTCTTTGTCTCACAGAAATTTTGGCACTACATGTTAACTCATACAATCAATCTTGTTGCAAAGATTGATCCAATTAAGTATCTATTGAGAAAGGCTACATTAACAGGAAGGTTAGCAAAATGGGTCATGATCTTAAGTGAGTTTGGCATCCATTATGTTGATCAGAAAGCAATTAAAGGGCAAGTTATCACCAATCAAATAGTTGGCGCACCACTACAAGCAGAGCATCCCATGCATATCGAATTTCCAAATGCTGACGTTTTCATTGTAGAATCAAAACAACCATGGTCTTTATATTTTGATGGCTCTTTCACTCAACATGGATCGGAGGCAGGCATACTCTTTGTCATCCCTCAATGAAATACCATTCCTCAATCATATAGGCTAATGTTTCCATGCACTAACAACATAGCCAAGTATGAATCTTTAATCACTGGACTCAAGATCACATTGGAATGGAGGATCACAAAACTACAAGTTTATGGTGACTCACAATTAGTCATAAATCAGATCAATGATGATTATCAGACCAAAGATGATAAATTGTTGCCATATAAGAAAATGGTTGGCGATTTCAAGAAGTACTTCATGGATATCAAGTTCATACAGATTCCAATAATTGATAACAAAGCAGCTGACGCCATGGCCACAATCGCATCATTGCTACAACTCCTAGAAAATCAGGATCGCTATGAATTTCTGGTGGAATAATCATTTGCACCTGCCTATGACACACCTGAAAGCCAAATCATTTGCCACTTGGTAGGATTCGATTCACCTTGGTATGGAAAGATTTATTCCTATCTAAAAGATGACATCTTACCACCCGACTTATCCTGAAACCAAAAGCGTAACTTTATCCGCCAATCCTCTTGCTATACTCTTATCACTAACATAATTTATTGCCGCGGTCTTGATGGTACTTTACTTTGATTTCTTGAATGTGACAAATATGAAAAGGCTTTACAAGAAGTTCATGGTGGCATTTGTGGTACTCATTCAAGTGGACTGACCTTATCCAATAAATTGATTAGAATGGGTTACTACTGGCCTACAATGGAAAGAGAATCATTCACTTTTGTGAAGAAGTGCTCCAAATGTCAGATACATGGGAATCTCATCCATGCACCAGCACAAGAACTACAATAATTCACGCCAACCTGGCCATTCTCTCAATGGGAGTTAGATCTAGTTGGCAAGATTCATCCCTCATCATCAAACGGATGCAAGTTCATCATCACAATAATAGAGTACTTTACCAAGTGGATTGAGGCAGTACCTCTCACTAAGGTTACCGACAAACAAATCTCATCGTTCATACTAAACTATATCATTTGTTGATATGGCATTCCCAATTACATCATCACAGATAATGGACAACCATTCAACAATCAGGATGTTGAAAAACTTTATGAGATTCCATATCCAACATAGATATTCAACACCCTACTACCCATAAGGGAATGGCCAAGCAGAGGCCTTGAACAAAACCATACTGAAAATATTGAAGAATACTTTGAATGATGCAGGCAAAGATTGGCATGTACAACTCAATCCCGCATTATGGGCCTATAGAACTAGCATTAAAACACCAACAAGAGCAACACCGTATGCTCTTGTCTATGGATCAAAAGTCATATTACCTCTAGAGGTTGAGATTCCATCACTTAGAGTATCACTGAAAGGTTTAATCACAAATGATGAATACAGAGTTTCCCGACTATAAGAGCTGGAACTCCTTGATGAGAAGACACAATGAGCAACTGATCATTTGAAAGCATATCAATAGATGATGTCTCGTAGCTATAATCAGCCACGTACCTTTCAGGTCGGTGATCTTGTTTTGAAGGAAAACCCACGAAATCAGCAAGAAAGAGAGAAGAAAGGAAAGTTTGAACCAAATTGGCTGGGTCCTTACATGGTCATCGTAGTATACAGTTCAAGAGCATACAAGCTGTCAACGCCAGAAGGGGACCTGTTTGACGAACCCATCAACAACATGCACCTGAAGAAGTATTATGTCTAAATCAGTTATCATCATCTAAAAATGTCCTAAAAAAATTATAAAAGATAGAAAATGTCCTTAAAAAATAACAAAAACAACATAAAATGTCCTGAAAAAATCTATAAAAACAAAAAAAATTCTGAAAAAAAAAAGAGATCAAAAAAATGCAATAAAGACAGATAGTGAAAATCTAGCAAACAGATGCTATTTGTAGCTCTCCATCTATTAGTTCATGTTCTGCACTTAACTTCTCAGCCTTGATTTCATGCATCTTTTCACCATCATCTTAGAGCCATAACAACACCATACTGCCATCATTTTCCTAGAGCGATAACGTCTTACCATGGCTTGATCATTGTACATATTCATTTTAGCAAGTTGTATCAATACTGGAGGAAAACGTTGACATACTGGGGGAAATCAAATTTCAGGTTCTACCGAAACAACTAGACAATGACATAAAATCCAATCATGCGAACAAACAATCAAATCCTATGAACAACTATCCAATCATTGATCTATATCACAACATTTTTCAGCAAGTACCATATCATAACACATCTTTGGATGATCTAAAATCTATATAAATATTTAGAATATCAGTATTATATTTTGAACAATGGTTGTTTGACTTTCAATATCATCCATCTGGAGCACACTCAATGATATACTAAACTAGAGTGGTGAGGAAAGAGAATGATTTTTCTTTGTCTATTGTCTTGTGGTTAACTATCAATCTGGTGCAACTATGTTGTGAGACATGATTTCCAAAGCGTATCATTGATGAAAGTTCCAAATTTGCATTAGAAAGTGGTCAATCTCTATCTGTTTATGCAAGAAATACTCAAGTCATCTCAGTTCAATTATACCCCGGTGCTTGTGTTCACTTGCTATATCAAAAATCATGAAAGTTGTACTCAGGTCATCATTGGTGTGAATTTACCCTTCGATGCTTGTACATACTTCCAACATTTTAAAATGCTCTATGATGATTCAAGAAAGCTAACAAAGGGCTCAACAAATGGTTGGTTTTGTTTCGTTGCATTTCATTTATAGATCATTGTACATATCTGCATACTGGATTTTAAAAGGCTGAACAAAAACATCAACGACTGTCATGTCTCTTTGGACTATTTGTGGAGGACATTCAGACATTTGTTTCATTATCATCTTTCATCTTCATCATCATTTCATTAATCATTATCATTTCATCTAGGTCCTGTACATATCATATAGTTTATCATTTATCATTCATTTTCATATCATTTAGATCCTTTATCATTTATTTATCCATCATTATCCATTATCATTTCATTTTTCATTTTTCATACCATATAATTTCATTGCATACCATTGATCATTCTCATTTTATATCATCCTCATTTCATGTATCGTTTCATTGCATATCATTTAGATCCTTTATCATTTCATATCATTCATTTATCCATTAGGTATTTCATATCAATTTCATTTTCATATTATCTATCGTTTTCATATCATTCACATCTTACTTATCATTTTTATATCCATTTCATTTTTATTCTACACAGTTGCATACCATTTATCATCTTCATCACCATTTCATTATCATATTTTATTTTTGTGTCATCATTTCATAATCTATTTCATTTCACTTATCATTTCATTACATTTTCATTGTCATTTCATTTAGCATTATCATTTCATCCATTTCATCTCATTTCATTGCATTTAATTACATATCATTTATCATCTTATCATACATCACATTATTATTAATAATGTTCATTTCACTTCATACCATTATTCATATCATTTATCATTTGTCACATTACATTCATATCATATCTTTAATCATCTATCATTTTCATATCATTTATATATCATGTCATTTTTCATATACCATTTGACCCATATCACATACCATTTCATATCATTTCCTAATTCATGTACATATTACAAATTCATGATGCATTTCATAAACCCAACATCCATTTTCCGTCACATCATCATTATTTATTGCATTTAAAAAATCCAAAAACAAAAATTCCATACATATATTACATTTCCATATCATTTGCAACACATTACATTTTTCATAAACATATCGTATATCCCATTGCATATTTTCATAATCACATCATAAGTTATCCACCTGCATGACATTATTAGTACGCATCACAAATCATCATCATAAGCATATCATGAATCATCCTGCATCACAGGTTAGTCATTAAACCATTAAAAGCATCACAAATACATCTCATAACATATATACAAACAAATGCATATACATATCATCATCACATCATCACATAAAAAATGCACATCATCAAAACTCATCACCACTGCATATCATACCTCATCAAAAATAAATACAAATTTCCAATGTCCAATGAAATTGAGAAGTTTAGAGAGATACATAAGATATGATAAAAAACAATGTACATCTCTAAAAATGATATACATGTGTGAAGTACATCAATAATACTACATCAATAAAAATCACATATCAAGGCTGGCTAGTGGAGCCCCCTAATGGAGTTGGTCTAGAGACTGGTGGCCTGCCACTACCACCTGCATCGGGATCCTGTCGAGGCCCTAAGACCCCTCTACTATGTGACACACTTCGTGATCTACTCCTGGATTTTTTGTGGGACTGAGGGTAAGGCTCTCTGCGCTCGGGAGGGCACAACTCCTCATATCTAATCTGGTAATGCTCACCCTCCCTGGCAATCTTGAATCCCTCTACAATGGCCTCTCGCAAAGATGTACTATCAACAATTCCCATGAGTCTCTCAGCAACCCCCGCTCTCCCTCTAATGCCCTCCATCTGAACTCTGCTATCAATTGGGCCACCTCTGGGTCCAGGGTAGAAGGAGGTTCCTGTGCCTGTGACTGTGCAAGCTGTGTCTATAACCGCACTACAAAAATATGAGCCTGAGCCAACTAGCTCTGTAGTTGTGCCTGTTGCCCCTGAAGAGTTTGTACCTGGGCCTACAGAGTAGCTATCTGCACCTACTGTGTTGTGGAGGGAACCCTAATCACTGTCCTTCGTCCAATACCAGTCCTCCGCCTCTGCATGATCTATACACTGCCCAAAATGTTTGGCCTTTATCTCATTGGCCTCTACACATCCCCTCCACCATCTCTGTCATCATGCCCACCACCATCATCTAAGCTCTCCCCATCTCCACTCTCCTCCTCATCCTCACTATCCTCCTCCTCCCCTCCACCAACTGCCTGCTCCCCTCTGCCACATCCTACTGTCTCCTACCCCCTGGCTGATGTGCCATCAAAATGGGCACTGGCTCATCCATACATGTGAAACGAGGAAATGGGTGTGTGTGAAAATAAGTAGAGTACTCCTCAGACATCCCTGCATCAGTAATCTCAGGCCTATAATCCCATACTTCGGGCTGTAAACCTATATACTCTGAGGTATCCCCTAAGTATATATGCATTGTCTCTGTACTAGCAAAGCCAAAAATCTCTCTATAATAAAAGGGGTCCAACCTATCAAATACCAAGGCATACATAAGAAAGGCATCTCAAGATGATTTGTATCCCACGCCTCACAATTTGTGTAAGGCCTCCATATCAATAAATCTACATCATCTAGAATCTGTCTCTAGTAATCCAACTTGCCCAGCTTGGGCTAGAAAAGTACACTTGAATATGCATATACATACAGCCTGCCTAGTGGCCTATCCCTAGGTTCAAGTAGTCTCATAATAGCAATATGCTCCCATGCCCAGATCTGGAGCAGGGTAACACCACATGACAAACTGCCCCCTCCTCTATACACTACCTGATGCAAGTCATGATACAAATGTGCTAACATACAACTCCCCTAGGCATATCTCTGCTACTGACCTATCATCTACTCAATGATCCTCCCCCACCCAACTGATAGTCCCTTTGACCGATGGTCCAAACAAAGGAAGCCCCCAATGAATGCACTCAAAACTGCGGGTAAGGCTGGATATCTCCTCAAATCTACCCATGACACCCAATACCGTGCTATATGATCATCCTCAAACACTCTCCTAAGTGCATCTATACCACCTAGCTCCTTGTGGTCATAAACCACAAGAGTACCTACCACCAGAATCCCCAAAATATTGTATACATCCTCTGGGGTCACTGCCATCTCACCCATTAGCAAATGAAAGGTGTTATGTTCAGAATTCCACCTCTCTGCTAGTGTAGTCACTAGTCCCTTGTTGACCCAAATCTGAGGCATAGACAACACAGGTCCCATCCCACATCTCACTATCAATTGTACATCTGTAGGTGTCAGATCTCATATCCTATCTCAACCCACAGAGAAGTGCTCTCTGATCTTGAGGTTTTTGAAAACCTCCTATTTTTTGTCATCACAAAGACAATCAATTAGACTCATATCAAAGTGATCTATCTACTTCATATCATGCACTCACAACCCATATCTATCTATCAGTAATCCATATCAGTGACTCATATCAGTGCATCATATCAGTGAACCATATCAAGTGCTCTATCTAAGTGACTCATATCATGAAATGAATGCAAAATCTATCTATATGAATATCAAATCAATCTACTCTATCATCATTTACTATTTGTTTTCTTTTTCAGGAAAGCAAATTTATCAACAATCAAATCATCTTCCTATTTGTACTTCAGTCATGAATGAAAATATATTTTCAATCACCTCATCTACTATTTGTTTTCTATTGCAGAAAGAAAATTTATCAGAAGTCATATCAATCATTCTACTCTTTCTTTTTCATTCAATGGAAACAAAGTTATTAGCTATCTACTCTTTGTTTTCTATTTTCGGAAGCAAAGTTATCTATTCATTATTTATTAGATTTTCTATCATTTCTATCCATATCAACATGATGACAAGACAATTTATCTATCTATTGACCAAAGAAGCAATATACATCATCATCCTTTCATCACTTTCATCAAACAGTGCATTCTGCCTAAATTTCCTAGATGCGCTAATCTACGACCTCTATGCGTTGGAACCCCAAATGCGCTAAAGTTTCCCCCCGATGTGCAAGAAACTTGGATGCGCTAATCTACTTCCTCCATGCGCTAAAGTTCCACTTTCCTATAGGCATCCTAGATGCGCTATTATGGGTATCAGATGCGCTAAAATATCTATTTCCTATTCTATCCTAGATGCGCTATTTTACACCCTCTATGCGCTACAGAAAACATCGAATGCACTAAAACTCTGACTCTATGCGCTAAAATGGACTGTTACATTCTAAATCCGCACAAAAGTTCATCAAAAATTGATTGAAATCACAAATTTTCAAAGCAAAGAGGATTGAATCGACTCACTGGTGGTCCGTAAGCGACTGGTCTCTGGTACCAGTGGGCCCACTCGAATCTATGTGTATGATATGGAATCTCCATCTCGCCAAGTCTCACCAAGTCAGCATCAGAGCAAAAAGTCACTAAAGTCAAAAGGTGAAAATGACTTGCCCTTTTTACCCCTTTGACCTTTTAAAGGTCAACAAAGGTGGGTTTTTGTGGCATTTTATTTTTATTTTTTCTATTTTTCTCAAATTATGGCCTTATTTTTCAAACTGGGGCATCTTTTAATCAATTATTGAGAGCTAAATCACTGCATCCCTCTCATCATCCGAATTTCATCATCAACTCAACATTTTTCTCATCATTAGTGATTTACCTCCTGAGGGGGCATCATCAATATCAGTCGCATATCAGATTCAAATCAAAAGGCATATCAGACACATTTTTTTTAATCAAGGGCATATCAATTAAAATTTTCTGACCAAGGGCAAAATCAAACGCAAAAAATTTCAAAAGCAATAATATTTTCTTTGAAGCAATGCATTTCACACATCACTTCAAAGAGGGGAAAATGTATATGCATAAAATTGGTCATGTCTAATTAATCCTAGCATTTAATTAAATATTTATTATTTAATTAATTTCTAAAGTCCTCTACATATGATTTAATTTAATTATATTGTTCATTCACTTTATTCTTCCACCTTAATTAAATAAATTCACTTTATTTAATTATTTCACATTCATATGTCTACTTAATTAATTAAATTAATACCCTTTATTTATCTTAATTAATTATCACCTTTTGAATTTAATTAAGTCTTTTGATTTAATTAAATTTAAATATTTCCTTTCTCCTATTCAAATCTTTCTTCTAATTAATTAAATATTTTATTTAATTAATTTCATCTACATGTCATTTCCTAAAAATTTAATTAAATATCTTTATTTAATTAATGTCCATATCTTTTCAAATCATAATTAAATATTTTATTTAATTATGAAATCTTTTATTATTCCTCAAGTCTTAATTAAATGATTATTTAATTGAGAAAAATCTCCATGTCACCCATAAATAAATAATTGAATTTATAATTCATTATTTATCTTCTTAAATCTTTCCAAAATCCTCTAAAAAGATGATTTTTATCATCTCCTTTTATCTCTTCCATGAAAGAGGAAACAAATCCTGCTTTCTATTTTTCTTCTATTTTTCTCTCCAGTCTTCTCTATCTTCGACCGTTCGATCTGCCAGGATTATCACAATCATTGATCGCATCAGCCAATCACAATTCTTTGAAAGCTCTATAAATATACCTGCATATCCAAGCATTTGTTCTATTAGGTGATAGGCGATTAGAGAATAGTTGCATTCAGTTAGCAGTTATTATCAGCATTAAGAGCATTTGTAATTGTAGTTTCTTTATCAAGTAATCATAGCAATCTGCAATCATGCATCATTTAATTGGAATAATCATATCTTAGCATAGCATGCATCCATCATCTACAGTCTCATTCTCTGGGAGGAAGGTTTGTTGAGCTCGATAAAATCTGAGAGCAACAGCTGGAATCGACAAAATTACTGGAGATAGAGGATGATAGGACAACATCAAGGGCAGAAAACTGAGTTTTCACTTCTTTTATTTCATTTTATGTTTTGATATAATGTTCTATCGGTGTGTTTGATCTTCTTTAATCTATTTTTAACTTGCACATTTAATCAGTCACACAGAAAACGTTCAACTTGAGGGCCACTATCTCTATTCTCAACCTGCATGGGGCTCCCATTTATAATCTTAACTCATTAGTTTTAGTTGGAAGGAGAAAAAATGGAAACGCATGTTTTGAGACCTATGATGACTAAATGTAATTCAAATTTTGTGTGTAAGGTCATTACTATTATCCCTCCTCACACAACGCCCTTGAATCATTTTAAAATATGTTACTACATTAATTCGTATTTGGCTAAGACTAGCACATAGGGAATTGTTACCACATTTATTCATGACAAAAAAAAATTCACATCATTTTGGATATCTTGGGAAGGCCCATGGATTTCCCTTTTCTTTGATTTTGTTTGAACATTCAAAATACTGAAAGGGGGGTGAATCAGTATTCCACAAAACCATCATAAAATCTATCTAAACATTATCACAATTTTGACAGAATCAGGAAGAGAGAACATAAGAACAAGTCAATGCAACCATACACATGAACACCAGGATTTTTACGTAGAAAACCCAAAAAGGGAAAAGCCACGATGTGGGTTAACTCAAAATATTATAGGGCTCACAGTCATGACTCGCTGTCCTTGAAAAAAGGATCATTGCCAGAATACAAAGATTATGGCTCACTGCCAAAAGATTGAATTGATAGAATACACCTTCAATGTGTAGGGTTCAGTTCCACTGAAGCTCAAAATATGAAGTACTACCTCACATAGTAGTCACTCAACAAAATTGCACTAATCACAATTGATAAATCATTTAGGCTCAGATCTTCACTTCATATTTCACATGCATTCCATATATCCACTTCCACTCCTCATGCTCATCTCATTCCTCAAAACATCTTATTTATATACACAAGTATATCTTGATCATCAATTAGGTTGGCCTAATTAGATGAACACAAAAATAATCAAAACCTTCTTTGTCAACACCATATATGATTTAAAACGTAGTGCATTATACCAAGTCGGCTATCATCCATAAAACATAATTAGTCTTCACAATATATTGCATACGATGATTCGGCCAAGAATAGAACATAATTATCCAAACCAACAAATAATACTCAGAGAAAACACTTTCCAGATCTGAGAACACATTAATTTCCCATCATACTACCAACCTAGAGACTATCAACAAAATTGTAGCATAAGAATGTGCATGCCTTAGTATAATGCAGAGTCTCCCGCAAAGTATGCCATGCACAAAACAACAGTAGAATACATAGTTAAAATATGATAGAGATAACTTTATGCTCACAAAAAAATGTGTCTCAAGATCCAGGATATAGCTATCTGACTGAGTCAAGAAAATATGGTTAAGAGATTAGAGTCATATCAGATCTTGCAGTGAATTCCGGACTCAAATACCAACACACCGATCCATCACAAAAGGGTATTACTAGAAGAGAACAACTTTTGGTAAACCAAATAGACTTACCATAAAGTTATCACCATGTTGACATCAATGAAAACATAGGAACAACCAACACAAACCATCCATACTTCATGCTCATGTTGCAAGGCTCCCAATAGATTTAACCTGCTAGCTTTTCTTAGCCCTTCACAACTCTTTGGCTATTTTAATTTCATCAAGAAAAATAATCGTTGTAGTTACCACCCTAGCTAACCAAGCCAGTTCAACTTGATTAAGAGAATGAAAGGTGAAAGAGTTTGCATGGAGCCTAGATCCTATGAATAATTTCAAAGAGATGCCCTGCTTTGGCACATTTGCATGGAGGGAAGTTTGGCGGATTTGATGGAGAGCCTAAATAGCCATGATGTGAATATCTCTATTCACTTTGCCAATGGTTGGAGCAATAGATAGGTTAAACTTGGAGGTATTTCCTTCACATTTATTGAAGATGTCATATCAAAAGCGACCGACATTTCTAGCAGTGGTCAGAAACTCAAGAAACACACCCAAGTGCAAGATATCAATGGCATGATCTATTTTTTCAAAGATAACGGGTACCCCACCAAACTACATGTGAGGTATGATCATAGCAAGCTACCAACACTATGGGACTAGGTTTTCTTATTGATTATGAATTATTTAACACTTGAGGGTAGGTTTAAATGATTCAATTTTTACCATATGTCGTTGCTCAACCATTTTAGACACCACCTGCTCATCAACTTCCCCTTTTTTATTTTATCTTCCTGTGTGAGGGGGAAAATCATAGATACAAGCAAGAGAAATGTAATTGAAATTAGAATCTAAGATAAGATCAAGAACACTAATCTAAGATCTAATTCTACACTTATGAAATGAATTTCTAAGCTATTGAAAACATATTATGAAATCCTATGATTACCAAATTGAATTCAAAAAAAAGAGAGGTTAGCATCCCGTATTGGAGTGTGTTCACCTAATGTTGGATTGTTCGTATCACTACGAAGCCTCCATAGTTCGTGTGCAAAAGCTTGATGTGAGAATGGTTGATCGAAGGTATGTTGAAGCTCTAACAATGGTGGTTATGGATGTCGACAGTACTTCGTTGTGCAAATGATGTTGACTCTTTGATCCCTTTTTTGTGAGGAAAGAGGTTTGTTATATAGAAAAGGTGGTTTGAAATGAACGATCAGGATTTAAACAATGTTGAATCAAGATCGACGGTTGAAAGGTGTTGAGAGCATTTAGACATGAATAGATTGTGTAAAGTAGATTGCACAATTTGTGTGATTGAGGAATAGATTGGTTAGTCAAGATTTAGATTGATCAGTCAGGATTTGGATGGCTTAGTTAGGAAATTAGATGGCTTGGTCAGCAATCATAATTTTCTTAATCAGAAAAGTGGTTGAGAATGAATAATTAATTTATTCATTTTGGAGTTGAACGTGCAAATCAAGTTTGAATTATGCAAACAAAGTTACATTAGTTTGATTTGATTTTTGATAAATGATTTGAATAGTTTGATTTAATTATTCAAATTTTGGAGGGAAAGTGTCATAATTAAATTATTATGATTCAATAATTCAATTAACTTAGGGGAATAAGGTGATTTAGAAATGTAATTAAATAATTGGTGTTATTTAACTAATTAGGATGAAATAAAGTGAGATTAGGACTTCATTAAATAAATGCAATTTATTTAATTGGTTGAAATAATAGAAACATGAATTAATTAAATAATGTCATTTTATTCAATTAATAGCATAAATAGGGTTTTAGGACTTCATTAAATAAATGAAATTTATTTAATTTGTCAAGAATGATGAAAAAGTGAATTAATTAAATAGTGTTGTTTTATTCAATTAATAGGGGAAATTAGGGTTTTTGATACTTCTGATGCAAAATGCAGTGATATATGCTAGTTCGCAGGCTAGGACAATTTTAGGTGTCTACATTTGCCCCTCTTTGATATATAGTAATGGCTGCTTTATTTCAAAGAACATTACATCGGTATGCCCCAGGTGCAAGAGTTTCCCCAGTATGCCCTAGATAGGATAGCATGGTGCCCCTTCGAGAAATTTGGTGAAAATTATGGATAATGAACCAAATTTTCTAATAAGCTGATGTGATGCATTTAAGTGCAAGGAATGACAGAAGAAATGTTAATAAGAAATGAAGAATAGTTGATGTTGTTATTCATTGATGAGCTGCTATTGCTTTTCTTGGAGGCTTCGTAGTTTGAACAATCCTGTTTGATGTAGCAAGCAAATACAATGCACCAGGGTATTAATGACCAAGGTGACTTTGTATCCATTGTGTGGACTTTGACTCTACAAACAAGGATTATTCTTGCTCATACCAAACATACGGTTCAAACCTTGTTAGAGTGTATGGATGAGAAGCTTTGAAACATGTCAGACTAGTAACACAAGAGGTATTAAGAACCTAACATGCCACTACTGTATAACTGCTCCAAAACAACTTCCACACATAGAACAAAGTATTCACTCTGGTAGTATAAAAAAAATATCCACAAATAGAAAAATGAAATGACACTCAATTGCCCCCATTCCTTCTTCTCTAAATCCTTATGGACATCCTCTAGAGATCCTAGGAATGAGTCAATAAAATAAATCATAAAAATATAACTATAAAAAGATAAAACAATGTTGCAATATCACTTGCCATATTTGTTTGGGGTGGGGCTATTATCCAATGTTGATCATTTCTATTGTAGAAATAGATCCGTTAAGACATATCTTGGGATGTTGGCGAAATGTCAAAAGATATGTGGTCAATACTTTGGCATTGTTTTTTGTTTGTTTGTAATCAAATCTTTGTGATTGTTTGCTTGAAAGTTCTATCTTTTGATGTTTTCTTTGTTTGTTTGTCTGTTTCATCAAAGGGTGACGACGATGATTTGTTTAGTATGGATGATGTTTTATTGTGGATAGGCGATGACGTAGATATATTTTTTTAGCTTTTTCAAATGTTTTTGTGCTTTTTGATGTTATCTGATGCTTTTTTTTGGATTTTGAATTTTGAATGTTTTTCGATTATATATTTTTTTGACTAAGTTGAAATAAAGCATAATAGAAACCTAAGGGGATTGACCTAAGGCCTTGGGGGCTAATCAGAGATAAGCCTTGTCACATTGTACATGTAGAGACCACGTAGTTCGACCTAGTATGACTCAAAGCATAACATGTTTTTGGGATTTTAAAAAAGTTGATAACTTGGATTGATATTCCACTTTTGTTTCTAGAAGACATGTTGCAAGAAAATTACTTGAACTAGCTGTGAGGTTCAAGCAAATGTTGATATCTTAAAATTTTGAGTGAAGGAATAATCCAAAGTTGTTTTATTTTTGTCGTTTTTAGGATGATTTTGATTTTTGTTGTCTTCTAGATGTTTTTTATTTTGATAGTTTTGAAGGTTACTCTGGTAGTGCATTGGTGGTACACCATGCTGTTGGGATGAATTGTTTTGAAGGTTACCTTGGTAGTGCATTGGTGGTATACCTTGTTGTTGGGATAGTGCTTAGATCACACCATGAGTTAGAAGACATAGATCAAGATTTATTTTAAAGAAAGATGTAAGGACTTTCCCCCAATATCTAGGAATGATAGATTATCTTGTGATAACATTTTTGGATAGAGTATGCCCCTTTTCTACAATGTCTCATGGCTCAGATAATGTTGGATAGGATATGATCAATGATAATGACCCATGTCAAGATGTTTCCCATAAGCAAGTATAAAGTGTACACCAAACATTTGTCAAGATCAAGATAATTTGGATTTTGGATAAAAATGGATTGGATTTACTATGGATACACTAAGATGTTTCCACCTAAAATGGTGCATGTAGATGCTTGATTCTACACATGACACCTATTTTCTAGGTTTTCATCATGGTACTTGTCCAATGTGCCACCATAGTGGTTTTCACTAGAAGATGATTTTTCTCTTGACTATTTTCTTGATTTTTTTTGTTTTTATGATGCCACACAAGATGCCTATTTACCAGGTTTTCATCATGGTGATAATTTTTTGATTATGTTGAACCACCTAGTGGTGTTGATGTAGATATTGTTGGAAAGAGACACTACACATGTCATTTTTTATTGTCATTGATGGAAACCCTAGTTAGTGATTTGATCCACATGTCATCATTTGTTCATACCAGAAGTTAGATTGAAGATCAGTGATTAACTATTAAGCAAGAACAAAGCATCCGACATAATTGTGTTCATCGATTCACATGCAATTTTTTGTTATCATTTTGAGTTGTGGATCTCAGGGAAGGTTGTTTGGGATATGATCTTTTTTATTCTTGAATCTTAGAGCCTTGTATCGATATGTGTGTAAGTTAGAAGATCTGGTTGATTAATTTTTTGTTTAACAGTGCATGAAGACCGACTAAGTGAATATAGCCATTGTGGATATTTGAGGAGTAATTTTTTAAGTGTCTTTATGTTTGAGCATGTTGATTTGGGTCCTCACTATGTTTTGGCCAACTTTGGTTGGTGTGCATTAAGAATTAATTATGGATTGAGCCAACAGTTGGTAAATATTTTCATATTTTGTTGGAGCTGACATGTAGTGATTAAATATTTAGTTGTGGATATATATAAGTGATCAATTATATCATTTTGATATATGTACAAAGTGTGTTGATGTTTGTTGCGAATGTCAGAAGGGTTGTAGAGTGATTATGCACAGTTTCACTTGTGCATAAAAGGATTTTGTGAAGTGAGTTGAAGAAGAACAAACCAGAAAAGCAGAATCAGACAGAAGGTCAAGAATTCAATTGATGAGTCTAATTGGAACTATTATCAAGCATTTGTAGATGCTATTTCATAGTTCACCACTTCAGTTGTCTTTTGACATTGATTGTAAGGTAGCAAGCCTTTCTATTTTTGAGTAGTGAGCTCTAGGCAGTGCACCTAAATGCAAGTGCATTCCCATTTTCATAAACATCCTTTTGAGTATACTCAAATCATATTATGGATTTACCTCCACCGTGGTTTTTCCCCTAATAGGGTTTCCATGTAAAAATCTGTGTTTTATGGTGTTGTGGTTGTTTTCTTTATGTTCATGCATCTTTCTTTTGGTTGAATGTTATTAGTACTTTAAAGATTAGATTAATAAAGTTAAAAATTGTAGAACACTCTTCACCCCCCATCTCAGTGTTCTCTATTCCAACAATTGGTATCAGAGCCTAGTTCCTCGGAAGAAGTTTAAGAGCTTGGGGAAGATTTGGGAAAGTAATTCAATTGATTCAAGTAGTCTTCAACAACAACTTTTGGTGGCCCTAGATGATCTTGATCAGTCCAAATATAAAGTCTGGGATTTACAGGAAAGCCTCAAGAGTGCTGAGAAGTTCATTCAATCATTGAAAGATAAAATCAATGAGTCAAGCGAGAAGAGAAGGTAACTCTATGATTAGATCAACCAGAAAGAGAGTAAAATCATTGAAGATGAACAACCGAGTCAAGCCCTAAAGGAGAAGACAAAAGAGTTTGAAAAGTTTTCTAGAGAAAATGTTGTCCTAAAGCATGAGATGGACTCTATTGTGATGAGGATGACCAATGAGACTAAAGACAAGAAGAAGAATGAAGAGAAGCTTGCTCAGTCCTTGAAAGAAAAATCTGAAGAATGCAGTCAAATTATTGATGGATTTAATCAGTTGGAGCTTGAATTGGAACAATCCAGAAATAATGAAGAAGAGCTTGAAAAGAAGATTGTTGATCTTAGAGATGAACTTGCTACTGCAAATGAATTCAAGGAGAAGTTCAAGATTAGCTCAGCCAAGCTTGATGAACTGATTAAAAGTTAGAGGATTGAAGGTGACAAGCAAGGTCTTGGATATGAGGAAGGAGAAAGTTCCAGATCTGAACAAAGGAGATTCAGGCAAGGAAATTAGATGAACAAAGTTGGAAGGTATCTGGTAAGACAACCTAATGCTCAAAGGTTCAATGGTTACTGTTTTTCTTGCAATAAATTTGGTCATATGGCTACTCAATGTAGAAGTAGAATGAATTCAAGTGGTCCATCATTTTCCGGTCAGTGTTTCAATTGCAATAAGTATGTTCATAAGTAAAATAAATGCAGAAATATGATGAACAACTTTTATAGAGATGTCAAATGTTATACATGTAATAGATTTGGCCATATTGCTAACCAATGCAGATCAAGAGAAAATCAATGGAACAACTAGTATGGACAAAGAAATGTGTCGTGCTACAATTGCAACAAATCTAGTCACATTGCTAGGATTTGCATAAGAGGTCTGATAAATCAAAGGAGAAACATTCAGAAGGATGAAAAGGGGAAAGGAAAAGTTACTGCAGATGAGATCAGGAAGCAAATGAAGAAGATATGGGTGAAGAAGAGTCCCTTTGTTGCAAGACTTGATTCCACACTAGATTTTGGATTTGGTAATTCCTCCAAAAATTAGTTGTAGGCCTCTAGCCTAGGGGGAGCTATCAAGAAAATCCTTCAAACCCCATGCCAGTAGTTGGTACCGGGATGTGGATGAGTGTAGTGATTGCATTGATGATCTACAAATGATGTTGAAATAGTTGGAGAGAGTATTTATGAAAAATTGAAGGTCTGTAGAAGAGAGGTTTGGAACCTATGAAGAAAAGAATATGCAAGTACATGAACAATTGAAAAAGTGAATGATAGTCCAAAGAGTAAGGAAGGAAGTGGAAGCCTTTGCAAAGAGCATGGATATATCTGCAGAAGTTGTGAGCGAAGCTAGAAGAAAGAGAGAAGAAGCTAAAGGAGAGTTAGCTAGAACCGAATCTGTTAGTCTGGCAACATCCTCTACCCGAACTAGATCTACAAGATGCTCTACTCTCTCATATGGTCCTGCAAAGAAGTCAAATCTTGTGAAATCTCAGGCCAAGTCATCTAGGAGAGAAAGAAAAAGGAAGAAGGACAAGAGCACAAGATTTTATGTTGTTGTCTTTGAAGATGAAGAGACTGAATCTGATGAAGAGATAAGAGAAATCAAGCAAAAGGACACAAAGGAAACAAAAGTATCTAAGGACAAGATCTCTAGTGAAGAGAAAGGGAAGAAAAAGATGAAAACAGAAAAATTAGGTATGTCTATAGAAGAAGTGGAGAAGGAATTAATTAAGGATGGTAATCTTAGGCCTCTTTGTGAATGGTATGACACCTTTGATAGTATCGGTCAAAGAGTTCTTGAGGAAGCTTCAATAAAGTACTTGAATAATTTCAATATGACTCTTATTGAAATAATGTTTGCATTACCTAAAAGTTTGTATGAAGTTTTAGAAATGAGAAGAGTGAGTGCAAGGACAAAAGAAGAGAAAATGAGAGAACGAATACTTGTTGATCTATGTTCATTGATGTCATTAGAAGAAATGAAGAATATACTGTAGTGTCCCTCCATCTACGTTGTCTTGTGTTACTTTTTTGTCTCAGCTTTTTATGTATATCTCGAAATCAGTATTTTCTTTGGATAGTAATATTTTCCTTGGAAAGTTTGTTTTAAACCCTTCATGATTTTGTTAGAAGCTCATGTCTGTTACCAAGCTCTCATTTTCATTCTCATAATAGTTGGGAAGTATGAACGTAGGGTAGGCAGGGTTTAACATTCAGGTCAAAAATAATAGCGATGAGGTCATATAGGAAATTATTTAGTAGAATTTATTGGTCTAAGTATCAAAGATGAAATTTAATATAAGAATGTGGATTCAAATTAGAGGAATTTATTAATAAGTAAATTAGAATTACTCTCCTTTGATAAACCGTGGACTCTTCCATAGTTGCTGAATTAACATAAGTTATTATCCTTTGCGGTGTACGTTTGGCATTTGGTATTCTATCTTCTTATGAATAGGTATGTAAATGTACCCTCATTATGGAGATAAGATATTGAGGTAAGGCATTTAGTGAAATAATCTGTATAGTGAAGTTATGGCTCTTGTAGGATGAGATTTTAAATCACTTAACTATATTAGTTATATTTTAGAATGAATAAGCATATATTATTATAATATATGTAGATAGAAAAATAGTTAGGGGGAGTAAGCGATAATTAATAATAGATGTGTTGGCAGAGAGTGAGCACATGCAAAAGGGGGGGAGATTCTCCTGTATTAGTAGCAACCTATTTTTAGGAAGGTGTTGGCAGTTGCAGATATGCATGTAATAGCAAATTAATTATTTGCTTTAAATAGAAGAAATGGAATGCTTTATGGGGATTCTTTTGTAACTGAAATAAAACAAATTTGCGTGTACTGCATGAAAAATATCTCTTTCTTTTGCGAATCATGAAAATATCTCGGGGGAAACTTATAGAGGGGTCGGTTACAACATAACGGTAAGAGTCTATTTTGAGTAGATAAAAAAAAAAAAAAAAACTTGCAAGGGATTGATTTTTCTGGGGATGGCAGGGAAGAGATCGGGGAATGTCGTCAAAGGAGATTTTCTTAATCACTAAGGAAGGAGAAGAAGAGGCATGTCTCATATATGTTGCAGAGGATAATATTCATTGGGAGATGGTAGTCAGTTGTCGCTATGTAGCACGATGAGGAGATAACACCCACTTGCCAACAACAGATATGCGATGATCTGGGAACATGAAGGAATTCTCTATTTGTACAGTGTGGTAGATTTTGAGTAATCTTCAGTCTGGGAGGAATCTGCTAGGAGGAGACTCTTTTGGTAAGAGGCATCTTGCGATATAGAGAGGTAAGGGTTATTTTGCACTCTCAATAGATGATTTGTGCTTGCTAATACAAGCTATGCAACTTAGAGGTTTACATGTCTGACCGCTAGATTCACCTCTACTTCTGAATCCAAAGATCTTGTGACATTACGTTTTATATTTGTTTGGTTAAAATCTGCAATTAAAAAGCCATTATTCAGCCGTAAAAAGGGGCTCGATGCAGGAATTTTAATTTGTTTGCATGGCTTCCTTTCACTGTTTCCACCCACAATCGTTTGCATGCAAATTCTTCTACGAGCTATAAACACACACAGGCAGTGCTAAGAGAATAACATGAAACGAATCTTAAACTGCCTCGCTGCCCATGTTATTCATCCTGTCTCTTTCCTCTGTAACACAAGCCACCGAAGGAGATTCCTCTTCATCGTTGTCCTTGTAGTCTACATGGCTTGCTGTGATAATGTGATGTGTTGAATTTCTTCAGATAAATCCTCAAGTGTTGATGAACTCCTCAAGAAGACCTAGATCATTCTCTAAAATTACTGATGAGCACCCTCTCAATGATACTCTTCTGATATCCTGACTATTTAACCGCTCCTTGTCTCTTTTCTCCTTTCACCATATATTCTCTTTTAGTAAAAATGATCCCCATCCAATTTCTTTCACAACCCACGTGAGTTCACTACATATCTCTTATATATATATGGGAGGCTAGAGCTTCTAAATCCTTTTAAGAGTAAACTTTTCTGAGCATAACTTGCAATCTAGGAAAATTCAGAAACACATGAATAAATGAGGCAATATGCCAATCAGTCCACTCGTCTTGTCTATGCTACCACATTTCCATCGGTGTCTCGCATAGCACTTGTAGCTACCATATATATATATATTATTTATTCCCTGTTATTATGATCTGATGGGTGTCCCTTCATTACCTCTGGTTACCTGATACGTTTCTTGTTAATGCAATTCCTTATTTATTTATTTTTGAAATCTCACAAGAACATTTTCCGTATTTAAGATGATAGAAATGAATCATATTTCTTCAAGAATTCAAATTCTGATTTATATTTTTATCTTAATGCTTCAATGGTTTGACCGTGGTGAAGATTAATTTCCAAACTTCAAACTTGAGCACGTCTCTAGAAACTCGCCACCAACTAGAAAATGTGTCTAGTTCAAAAAAGAAAAGTTGCACATTATTTCTCCTACTCTTAAGTCACGTATTGGCACCTCACCTTTTTCCTTTCCTTCAGCCTTGTTGATAACTTTTGGGATTTGATAATAATGCAAGTAGATGGCAATATTTCCAAATTCTAATATTCACTTTCTTATATACTTGGCAATCTGTCACAGTTACAACATTTAGAGTAGAGGTATTGTGCAGAATTAAGTAGCCTCCCTGAAACCCTTGGTAACTTGTCACAGCTGCCGCACTCTAACATGGTAGGTTGTATAGTTTTAAATAACTTTTGTATGATTCCTTTAGCGATCTGTCACAACTGCAATGCTTGGAAATAGAAGGGAGTGGAAGTTAAACAAGCTTCCTGACTCTTTGAGCGATATGTCCTAGTGGTAGCACTTGAACGTGGTAGGGTGTATAGAATTAAATAACTTCCCTGTCACATAGAAGTTTCTTACTGATGCTACGCTGGAACATAAAGTTTGTAGAGGTTTAAAACTTCCTTTCTGATTCCTTTGGTAACTTGTCACTTTTGTAGTGCTTGAAAATGGAGAGATGTCGAGGTTTAAATAATCTCCTTGATTCATTAACAATCTATCTTAGCTGAAGTGCCTACTCCAAAAGGTTTAGAAGTTTATTTCTGTATCAAAGTTTAGAGGAGATATTCGAATGGAAATTTAATGAGTTCCATTTGTAGCTTGGATTGATTCCTGTAGGTGGCACTGGCTAAGTGGTATTCAGAGGCATAGTTAGATTATGACTTTAGAATATTTTAGTCTATGATAATTTAAATGGACCTTGGAGGGATATTCTTTTCCCATCTTTGAATTAGTTGAGTTGTGAACTTTTCCATATTGAGATCATATGATATTATTATTAATTTTCTTATGCATAAGAATGCTTATAAAAGGATTTAGGGAATATTGTAGGAAGTTAGGATTATATGATAGATTTTGCATTTAGAAATCAAATACTCTCTCTTAGCATCTAGTTGACCACTATTTGGAAATGTAGAACATGAGCATAGTTTAAATTATAGAGATTGAATAGTTAATTTATTTGGAGTTATGCATTGGAAGGTTTATTGTTGAAAGAGTAATTTAACAGTGCATAGTATAGTTGATATAATAGGGTATTTTTATTCCAAAGTCGAAGTCTGAAATTTAGAAGCGAAACTCTATATCTTAGGAACATTGCAAGCCAAGTTAGGAATATCTAACTTCTTATACCACATTCATGTACCTATGAGTGTTTATTAAAGATGGTTATTTAGTGTATTCTTGTGGTGAATTTTGTGTGTAATTTTGGAGTTTATGATAAATATTTTTATGGAGGTTGTTTTTTGGCTTTGAATTTGATGTTGGTTTTGAGATCAAGTTTTGTTGCCACCTTGTAGGGAAACCCTTGTTTTAGTGATTTATCAGTCTTCCAGAGAAAGGGAAATAAAGGTGTTGCTTTATTATTGGCCTTCACTTTTGGTTCTTTGTGAACTATTGCTCATATGATCTATTTGATGATTGGGTTTAGCCTTGCACTTCAAAATAGTTTCGTTATGAGGATTTTGTGTAGGATGGTGTATGCCTTGCTTAATGCAATTTATCTTGTGGCTTTATATGTTGTGCATGAGGGCTTACCCTGATAGTGTCTTTTGAGTTTTGTTGTTCATAAGGGGAGTGGCTTTCAATAGGGGCCGAAACCCAGAAGAGGTCCCAAGGTAACTCATTGGAAGTTTATTAATCAAGTGAAAACATTAATATTTAATTAGGGGTTTTGGATAGAACCACACATTAACAAGATATAAGTGAATGCCTCACTCATGGCTCAAGTGCTTGTATGGGCTTGAGATGAGTTGAGAAGGCCTGGAATGGCAAGATCGTTATCTTGTCTTTATGAAAGATAATCGATTCTGCTTTGGATTGCATGTGGGGCCGGGTTTCGTAAGAGGTCACCAGGGTAACCCAAGTTGGGGGCCGGGGCCTAGGAAGATTCGCCAGGGTAACCCATGCAACATTACAATGACACTCTTCCTTAAACAACCAAGTATGCTTTGTTTCCCCCTATGATATTCTTGAGCCTCTGGAAGCACATGTTGGCATTTGTATGTTGATGCTTTATTGGTTATTCCTTATGTTGGGCACATCTTGTGTTGGATATATCTTTTGCTGTGATTGCCTTATGTTAATGTGGATCTTGTTGTGAAGTTTTGTATCCTTGTTTTGTATGATGGTTTAGTTGAGATTCCTTATTGTCATCTCTTAGCACGGGGGGTGGGCCTTAGGGTCCATGTGGTTGGGTGGAACGTGCTATGCACCCCATTGGGTCCCCAATCATCGATCGTGAAGTGCGAAATTGTACCTTGCAATGACTCCTGAGTTGAACCAGAGTTGAATCCAGTATTGCAGCTTTGTACTCCTTCATTTCAAATGTATCATTCCATTTTATTGTATCTTCCCCATTCATGTTGGGAAGCGGCATTTTAATATTGTAACCCTTGATTAATGTGTTGACCATGTTCATGTTATCTTATGGTTACTAGTGTATACTTACCTTTCATGTGATGTAATATTGTTGTTGTGAAAAGTAATGCAGTCATGTAAACCCGAGGGATTTGTTATATGTAGTACATGTTTAGTTTCATTTCATGTGATATATGATTATTATGATGTATGTTAGTACTTTTTAAAAAAATTGGTGCCATAAATGTTAGATATATTAATATCCTTTGGGGTTGCTTGGCGGGGCATTACATACACTGAATGAAGAAAAAAGGGATTTCAAGAGAAAAACAATGGTGAAAAAGATGATGATTGGTCAGACTAAAGAAGTTGCAAAGGATACTGAGAACATCCTCAAGGAAATTTTGTTAAGGAACATATACAATGTTGTCTCTGAAGAAATGCATGATGAAGATGCTCCATCTGGGCTGATAGCAGAAGAGGGAAAAAAAGATACATTTGAGGACACTCTAAATCCTCTAGATATACATGATGCTGAAATTCCTATGGAGAATGAAGCTCCTAAAGTTGTGTCAGTTAAAGAAAAAGAGATTCCTGAAGCCCAAGAAAAATCAGTGCCTAAAGAGAAGAAGGACAAAGTGAAGGAGGTTCTTGTGGAAGCAAGAGACACTGTTAAGGTAGTGAAGGAGTTTTTAGAAGAGCAACAGGAAGAGTTTGATATTGAATTGATCAGAGGTCCTATCAATTTGGCTACATTGTCTCCCATTGAGAAACTAAAAGTTGAATTGTTTGCTCAAGCCAAGGCAAGGGAAGAAATTCTAAAATCACATATTGAAGATAGTGAGTTGTTGAATCTTGCATCCGGTATTCTGGAGAAGATCATGCCTTCATATGTCAAGGATTCATCTGATTCTCCATTTGGTCAGCTGAAGAAGCTTGTAAATTTTGTAAGTACTCATTTTGAGTCACTTGAGAAGTCAACTATGGATAAGGTTCAAAAGGAGTTTGATGGTAAAAGGTTCAGTAGGTTGAAGGGGATGATAGCTAATGATAAATCTCTATTAGCTACTTGTGTAAATAATATTCAAAGTGCTTTGTTTGAAGGTGGTAATATTTATAAGTCATGTCTATCTTTATGTAAGTTCACTGAGGATATTGAAAAGAAAATGAAATAATGTGAGAAACAATTAGTAGATATCACTCAAGCATTCGATCCTCTAACCATTTCTATTGGAAAGTAGGAAGGTCAAGTCATATCCCTGCTTGACAAGATAAAAAGTTTGAAGAATAAAGAAGGCAACATTGTTGAAATGGTTTGTGAGCTTAGAGGACTAATTGGTCTTAAGATGGAAACAATGTTGAGTGCATTGAAGGAAGCACAAGATGCTATGGCATTCGGTGATCCAGTGAACCTTGAATCAGCAGAGATGCAATCTTACTTATTTTGTGGTCACATGAATTTCTTGGAGAGTCTCAAGAAGAGTTGGGACATGAGTTTGAACCTGTTGAAGAATAATTTTTCAGATCTATTCAAGTTTATGTAAGTTGCAGAAGCATGTTTGTACATATGCAGTTTGTTCATAGCAGTTTTGTTTGATTTTTGGTATACAGATTCTCAATCCTTTTCTATTGATGTCAAAGGGGGAGAATAGGATAGGGAAAAATTCTTTAATCATCTCACAGGGAGTTATGTTTTTGGAGTTTTGAAGGTTGGCAGTGTATTCATGTCGGTACTGATCCGACACTTAGTCATTTTTCACTAAGTGTTTCCATCAATGCCAAAGGGGAAGATTGTTGGCAAGAGACACCACACATGTCATCTGGTGTTTTCATTGATAACAACCCTAGTAAGTGATTCAATCCACATGTCATCATTTTTTCATACCGGAAGTCAGATTGAAGATTAGTGATTAACTGTTAAGCAAGAACAGAGCATCCAACAAAATTGTGTTCATCGATTCACATGCAATTTTGTATTATCATTTTGAGTTATGGATCTCAGGGAAGGTTTTTTGGTATATGATCTTTGTTATTCTTGAATCTTAGGGCCTCGTATCGATCCGTGTGCAAGTTAGAAGATCCGGTTGATTAATTTTTTGTTTAACAATGCATGAAGGCCGACTAAGTGAATATAGCCATTGCGGATATTTGAGGAGTAATTATTTAAGTGTTTTTGTGTTTTAGCATGTTTATTTGGGTCCTCACTATGTTGTGGCCGACTTTGGTTGGTGTGCATTGAGAATTAATTATGGATTGAGCCGACAGTTGGTAAATATCTTCATATTTTGTTGGAGTCAACAAGTAGCGATTAAATATTTAGTTGCGAATATATATAAGTGATTGATTATATCATTTTGATATATGTAAGAAGTGTGTTGATGTTTATTGTGAATTTAAAAAGGGTTGTAGAGCGATTATGTACAGTCTCACTTGCGCATAAAAGGATTTTGCGAAGCTAGTTGAAGCAGAACAGAGCAGAAGAGAAGAATCAGACAAAAGGTCAAGAATTCGATTAATGAGCCTAACCGAAACTATTCTTAGGAATTTGTAGATGCCATTTCATAGTTCACCACTTCATTTTTCTTTTGAAATTTATTGTACTTGATAGTAAGCCTTTATATTTTTGAGCAGTGAGCTCTAGGCAGTGCGCCTGAATGCAAGTGCATTCCCATTTTTGTAAACATCCTTTTGAGTATACTCAAATCATATTGTGGATTGACCTCCACCATGGTTTTTCCCCTAACAAGGTTTCCATGTAAAAATCTGTGTGTTATGGTGTTGTGGTTTTTTTCTTTATGTTCATGCATCTTTCTTTTGGTTGAATGTTATCAATACTTTAAAGATCAAATTAATAAAGTTAAATATTGCATAACACTGATTCACCCCCCCTCTCATTTTTCCTTGATTCCAACAAATATTGTTGGTGTTGATATGGTTTTTGTTGTTGTCATGACGCGCCAATGATATATGGCTTGGAGGAGTTGTTTTGCCAGGATACAGGCACTTGAATGTAACCCCTGATAATTCTTATCTTCCTTGTCGATACCAAAGTCAACCTTACCTTGATGCACACATCACGATAGAGTGCCCTTAGAACCTTATGATAAAGAGGTGCTACCAACACATGGTTAACGCGAGATTTGGAAATTTTGGATGGTGAAATGCATTGAGGGATATGATATTTAGATGGATTGGTCGACAGTTTGGAACCTTTTAGTTTCCAAACTTGGGATGATGAGCAATGATGTGTGGATATGGAGATTCCATTGGGGTTAACGTCTTGATATACCTTGTAGGTCGCTCTTGAAGCTTGCTTTTGCATTGTTGGACATTTTTGATGGCTGAACTTCCCTTTCTGATTTTTCCCCATAGTTTCTTTGACTAATGGAGTTTGATAGGGATGATTTTATTTCTTTTGCTTTTGTATCCATTTTTTTTTGTTGATTATTTTGCTTCAATGACTTGTTCCTTTCTTTGATATAGCTTTTTTTTCTTGTTGTTGGTCCCAATTAGAGGGTGGGAAAATACATGGATGATGATTCATGATATGGCTAGTTGTAGTGGTGGTAGAAATTTTATCATAAGGACTCTTCATGCTCTCTATGTTGATGCTTGCATCAGATAAATTTTCCCCCAATATTATAGAGGCATCACTGATATGTTTAGATCCCTTAATTGTTGAATAACCAAGAGCTTTATGCTTAGGATTTCCAATAATCTACACTGGTTCTAAGATACCCTTTTCATGTAGGCCTAATCCTCTGCCTTGATAATTTATCTGTTGAAAAAAATTATTTGCAATAGGATATGTCTTACCTTGGAAACAAGGTGGTAATCCTTCTCTTCTATGATGTGACTCTTCAAAGGTGATAGCTTCTTCATTGGTAGGATAGCTTGCTTTGAAAAAGGTAAGTGATCCAAGTGTATAAGCTATAGGATCCTCCATATGTGGGATAACTTCCTGATTGATATCTATGGCTTGATCTTGTGAAATATCAGGTTTTGATGGTTCTTCAAGATATATCGATGCTTCTTTGACTGTTGTATACCCACTAATTTTCTGCTCAAGAGTGCTTCTTTGGCTATTGTAAGGGTCTTCCTCATGATCAATTTCTAATGTCTATAGATTTTGTTATGCCTTGATCATGTGTAGAGATGTTAAGAGTAGGTGACTCTTGTTCCTTGGTAATGATATCAAGAGTATGAGACTCTTTTTTTGGATGATGATCATCTACATGTTCATTAGGAGTAGGAATCTCATGGGTAGATGTATGTGTGCTTGGTATATGGATTTTTTCTTCTTTTGGAAAACATTGGACGTTTTGGAAGATACTTGGCAAGTCATCATAGTATTTTGATGATAGGGATTCTTTATCTTGACTTTGTGTGGTGTTATCTTTGATATGCTTTGGTTTGTGCTCTTGACATGGATCAATTTCAAAGAATGGATTTTCATAAAGGATCCTTGGATTTCCTCAAAATGTGGACATATGGGTGATAGCTCTTGGCTTATATTTTATGCATTGGGTATAAATGTTGGATTAAGAGTCTCTTGATCATCAATCTGTACTATCATGAGGTTGGATGATATCACTATATCTTGGACCGGATCATTTATATACTTTGGTGATTGATTTTGATTATGCTTTGGATTAAATTCTTGATTTATGTCCTCTTTCTCACTAGATGATGTAGAGACATTGTCAATGTGATCAGTGGTAGATAGATCTTGATCGTTGTTTTCAAATTTTGAGATATTGTCAATGTTATCATCGATAGGTGGCTCTTGATCATTATCTGTAGAATTTGAGGTAGAGATATTGTTGATTTTTTCATTATTAGATGGCTCTTGATCTTTTTTTTCAACTTTTGAGGTTGAGATATTGTTCTTTTTTCCATAGTGGTTGAACCTTCAATGTTATCTTCAATAGCTATTTATTTTTTATCAATAAGGTCTTGGATGAGATTTTTGAGTGTAACACATTCTGATGTATCATGAAATTTTACTTCATGGTATTTATAATAGATATTGTCATGATACCATGGGAATTTGATGTTGGTTTCACCATTTTGTGGCGGTTTTGGAAGTGTGATAAGTTTGGGATTGACTAGTTAGTTTAACACACCCTCAATTGGCTCCCCTAAAGGAGTGTACTCATGTTTAGCAATATGGTTTTATTGTAAGGTTGGTTGTGGTGGGGATGGATTTTGAGATGGAATTTCTTGATTTAAAGTTTGATATTGTTGATGGATTTGATTTTGATTTTGTAACCATTGATGTTGTTGATTCACTTGATTTTGTGGAAATAGACTTTGTTGTTGATATGAA
>VDFB02358134.1:148464376-148506842 GCA_007258455.2 Sequoia sempervirens
TCTTAGGTTAGCGGCGTTACACTACTTTGAGTTTTCCATAAGCGACTTAAGTATTTTTCATTGCACATATTAAATCATAACATAAAGTAAACATTGCTTAATAATAAAATTTCCATTCAAGATATATTAAAGTACAAACATGTTTCCATACATTGCATTGATATGATATTACAATACTCATCCATCTGATGAGGTAGTTCAAATAATAGTTACAATTTTACAAATGATCACCTCTTATACTTTTGAGGGATGTTTTCAATTACAAGTTTACAATATACAATGATGAAGGTACAGAAGAAATCCATGTGCGAGCTCTCCATCCATGAAGCTCTCAATGCTACGATCAAACTGGGGACCCAACGGAGTAAGGTGCACGTTCCACCCAACCATGTGGTACCCGTAGGTCCACCCCCCGTGCTAGGAGATAGTAATAAGGCTACCTAGACCTAATCTACTAACCCTAGTCACTAGTACAAAACAACTATTGGTTACATTACTTCCAGAATTTGTCAATTGATTTGAAACACAATCATAAGGTTTAATTGTTATTCTAGGTGGAGTGTCATCACAATGATGCAATGGTTACCCTGGTGTTTCTTCCTAGGTTCCGGCCCCCAATCCTTGGGTTACCCTGGTAACCTCTTACGAAACCTGGCCTCTATTGCATACAGTTGCGGAATCGAATGCCTCTTAAGGAAACAATACACCGATTTTTCCATTCCAGGCCTTCTCGACTTATACTCATAAGTGTAGTAGCTTATGAGTCATAAGGCATGCATATCTTGTTAAATGTTTTAGATCTATCTACTGTGTTCTTTAGTTTTCACTGACTTACTTAACTAATTGTAAGTTACCCTAACACCACTTTGTGTGTCGGCCCTTACAACTAGCCACTCCCCTAAACATAACAAGGTTTCTAGGTTTACAAGACTAGGGTTTACAAAGTGCACAAAAGATCAACAAATAACTGCCAAAATTACCACAATAAAGGTCTCAATTTCGTTTACAAAATTCAGTGCACTACCCTAGTTTGTTCAAACACGAAAAACCATAGCTTAACTTACCTCCCAAGAAAGTACCACATCTGGAAGACTTTTAATAACACATAAAATAAACAATTTCCCATTTGCCCAATACAAAATTTAAACCAATAGATCAAATACACTCCTACCATTTGGATATTCTAAATCCATATGCACATCTTGAGAACAATATGTTTACAAATCATTTTGACAAAAGATCTTTTAAATAATCTAAGAAAAATAACTTCTTCTTTTTTAAATCATTTTTCTAATTTTTCTCTCATTTCACCATATATTTTATTCCATAATTTTCAATGTTAAATCTCATATAATATATATTTAATCTTCTAATGATTCCATATAACTAAAATGATATTTCTTATACAATATTATAATTATATATATATTATAATTATATATATATATATATATATATATTAATATATATATATATAATTATAATAAATAATTATAATTCACCAATTTAAAATACAGTTAAATCGGATTAAATAAACAGTATGGAATAAATCCGCATTGAAATCTGTAAAATCAAATTTAATTCAATACACATATGAATTTCGTTTGGTTTTAATTTTCGTTTATTTTCCATAGTATACAGAGTAGGTTTTTTTAAAAAAAAACAAAACAAAACAAACATACAGTGGTGGTTGTCCACAGCCTACCCTGTATGGGGAGGCGGTGGTGAGACAGCCGCCGCTGCCCGTAAGGGTGGCGTCGGCTGCCTCACAGCCGTCGCCCCCATATGGGACGGCTGTGGGCAAACCCCACGCCTCCATTATAACAATAAATCCACAGTAAAAAAATAAAATTTAACAAATAAAAACCCTGGTAAAAACACGGATTTCGACCTGCGAATTTCCAATTCTTTTAAATGACGGAATTCGCTACGACTTCCGTACGGTTTACTTTTAACAATCAATAAAATAATTCACCATTTTATATATGTATATATATATATGCATAAATATATATAGATATAATATATATTTATGTGTATATATATATATACAGTAACAAATATCACTGTTTCTGTACACAAAATTGGAAATAATATTTTCTTTCTGATAAAATTGATTTTCAGAATATGAAAATACAGAATAATAACAGTAGTTTTCAAAAGAAAAACAATTCTTTTTCAGCATAATTTTCCAGAAATTTATTTTCTCAAAATATCTAAAACAAATATGTTTCTATACACACAGAGTATTAATCTGTTTCTTTTAAATTTTTCTTCAATATTTTCCAAATTCTTGAATTCTAGAATCTCAAATAACTAACAGAGAGATTTTTTTTAAAAACAAAAGAAATCAATGAAAAACAAGAGGAATACCTAAAACCCTGTGCTTGAAGATCTGTATGTTGAAGTGTAACCTCTGCCTGTTGAAAATCCCAAAAGCTTCTCCAAGAAAATCCCGAGATCCACAAGATTTCCAAACAAACAAATCTCCCAGACAAGATAACTTCCACAAGAAAATAACAACCCGAGAGAGATAACAAATCTTAAGAATATAATTTTTTTAACAGTAAAGAAATTTTGCCAGTGTTCAGAAAATTTTCCCCGTGAGGAAATTGAATAGCCTCTGTCAATTTTCCCGAGATCCACAATAACCTCTCCGTAACCAAATTCCAACAACCTCATAAAAGCACTGGCACACTTGTCGAGAAGAGGTTATCAAAATATCTTCTCTTTCTCGGCAAATTTTGCCAATTAACTTTTGCATGCAATTTATTTAATTTATTAAATTTAAAATTTAAAACTCAATTTTCTTTCAATCACATGCAACTTATTTAATTTTTTTATTTTTCTAATTTTTTTCTAATTCATTTAAATAAAATATAATTTATGCACTTAATAATTTAATCTAATTAATTTATTTATTTAATTAAATAGTTAAATCCTTTTAAGACCAACTATTTAACTAAATAAACTAACTAATGTATTAAATAATCAAGTAAATAAATTTCAATCATATTTAAATATTAATTAAAATAACAATAAATAAAGCACATTAATTAACATTAAAACATAAGCAAATTTACCTTTTCAAAAATGATTTAACCAACAGAAACACATTACAACCTATGACCCAAACTGAAAACTGACGATGTACTAAAACTAAGGTTAAAGACCGGACTAGGATAAACCTAACTACTATCTCCCGTTCAACATTTTCCGTTGAGTCTTGACACGCTCAGACCTGATTACACAGGTGGAGTCAGTGTCATGTACCTGCAAATCCTGCAACCGAGCAAACAATGTGCATACAAGTATATATATATAAAACAGTAAACAAGCACACCGTGCGGAGAAAATCACAGATATCGCAGGGCACTCGCAAGCGAGTGATGCGATTCTATTCTCCACACCAATACACTCACAGAGAACTGACTCAATAAATATTGTTAGTCCATCATAAACATGTGCATAACCATAAACAACTAAAAATGAACATCTACACTAAATCATATCATGCGAAAACAATAAACATCCACACAAAGTATCATCGTATCCGCAGAATAATCCACCATGCGGCTCTCAAAACCCGTGATCAAAGTATCCAACAAAATAACATAAGTCCTTGATTATGAGAAAGTATCAACAAAAAGCATAAGCATAAGCGGAGGTACTCTGAGGGGAATCGACAAAATTACTGGAGATAGAGGATGATAGGACAACATCAAGGGCAGAAAACTGAGTTTTCACTTCTTTTATTTCATTTTATGTTTTGATATAATGTTCTATCGGTGTGTTTGATCTTCTTTAATCTATTTTTAACTTGCACATTTAATCAGTCACACAGAAAACGTTCAACTTGAGGGCCACTATCTCTATTCTCAACCTGCATGGGGCTCCCATTTATAATCTTAACTCATTAGTTTTAGTTGGAAGGAGAAAAAATGGAAACGCATGTTTTGAGACCTATGATGACTAAATGTAATTCAAATTTTGTGTGTAAGGTCATTACTATTATCCCTCCTCACACAACGCCCTTGAATCATTTTAAAATATGTTACTACATTAATTCGTATTTGGCTAAGACTAGCACATAGGGAATTGTTACCACATTTATTCATGACAAAAAAAAATTCACATCATTTTGGATATCTTGGGAAGGCCCATGGATTTCCCTTTTCTTTGATTTTGTTTGAACATTCAAAATACTGAAAGGGGGGTGAATCAGTATTCCACAAAACCATCATAAAATCTATCTAAACATTATCACAATTTTGACAGAATCAGGAAGAGAGAACATAAGAACAAGTCAATGCAACCATACACATGAACACCAGGATTTTTACGTAGAAAACCCAAAAAGGGAAAAGCCACGATGTGGGTTAACTCAAAATATTATAGGGCTCACAGTCATGACTCGCTGTCCTTGAAAAAAGGATCATTGCCAGAATACAAAGATTATGGCTCACTGCCAAAAGATTGAATTGATAGAATACACCTTCAATGTGTAGGGTTCAGTTCCACTGAAGCTCAAAATATGAAGTACTACCTCACATAGTAGTCACTCAACAAAATTGCACTAATCACAATTGATAAATCATTTAGGCTCAGATCTTCACTTCATATTTCACATGCATTCCATATATCCACTTCCACTCCTCATGCTCATCTCATTCCTCAAAACATCTTATTTATATACACAAGTATATCTTGATCATCAATTAGGTTGGCCTAATTAGATGAACACAAAAATAATCAAAACCTTCTTTGTCAACACCATATATGATTTAAAACGTAGTGCATTATACCAAGTCGGCTATCATCCATAAAACATAATTAGTCTTCACAATATATTGCATACGATGATTCGGCCAAGAATAGAACATAATTATCCAAACCAACAAATAATACTCAGAGAAAACACTTTCCAGATCTGAGAACACATTAATTTCCCATCATACTACCAACCTAGAGACTATCAACAAAATTGTAGCATAAGAATGTGCATGCCTTAGTATAATGCAGAGTCTCCCGCAAAGTATGCCATGCACAAAACAACAGTAGAATACATAGTTAAAATATGATAGAGATAACTTTATGCTCACAAAAAAATGTGTCTCAAGATCCAGGATATAGCTATCTGACTGAGTCAAGAAAATATGGTTAAGAGATTAGAGTCATATCAGATCTTGCAGTGAATTCCGGACTCAAATACCAACACACCGATCCATCACAAAAGGGTATTACTAGAAGAGAACAACTTTTGGTAAACCAAATAGACTTACCATAAAGTTATCACCATGTTGACATCAATGAAAACATAGGAACAACCAACACAAACCATCCATACTTCATGCTCATGTTGCAAGGCTCCCAATAGATTTAACCTGCTAGCTTTTCTTAGCCCTTCACAACTCTTTGGCTATTTTAATTTCATCAAGAAAAATAATCGTTGTAGTTACCACCCTAGCTAACCAAGCCAGTTCAACTTGATTAAGAGAATGAAAGGTGAAAGAGTTTGCATGGAGCCTAGATCCTATGAATAATTTCAAAGAGATGCCCTGCTTTGGCACATTTGCATGGAGGGAAGTTTGGCGGATTTGATGGAGAGCCTAAATAGCCATGATGTGAATATCTCTATTCACTTTGCCAATGGTTGGAGCAATAGATAGGTTAAACTTGGAGGTATTTCCTTCACATTTATTGAAGATGTCATATCAAAAGCGACCGACATTTCTAGCAGTGGTCAGAAACTCAAGAAACACACCCAAGTGCAAGATATCAATGGCATGATCTATTTTTTCAAAGATAACGGGTACCCCACCAAACTACATGTGAGGTATGATCATAGCAAGCTACCAACACTATGGGACTAGGTTTTCTTATTGATTATGAATTATTTAACACTTGAGGGTAGGTTTAAATGATTCAATTTTTACCATATGTCGTTGCTCAACCATTTTAGACACCACCTGCTCATCAACTTCCCCTTTTTTATTTTATCTTCCTGTGTGAGGGGGAAAATCATAGATACAAGCAAGAGAAATGTAATTGAAATTAGAATCTAAGATAAGATCAAGAACACTAATCTAAGATCTAATTCTACACTTATGAAATGAATTTCTAAGCTATTGAAAACATATTATGAAATCCTATGATTACCAAATTGAATTCAAAAAAAAGAGAGGTTAGCATCCCGTATTGGAGTGTGTTCACCTAATGTTGGATTGTTCGTATCACTACGAAGCCTCCATAGTTCGTGTGCAAAAGCTTGATGTGAGAATGGTTGATCGAAGGTATGTTGAAGCTCTAACAATGGTGGTTATGGATGTCGACAGTACTTCGTTGTGCAAATGATGTTGACTCTTTGATCCCTTTTTTGTGAGGAAAGAGGTTTGTTATATAGAAAAGGTGGTTTGAAATGAACGATCAGGATTTAAACAATGTTGAATCAAGATCGACGGTTGAAAGGTGTTGAGAGCATTTAGACATGAATAGATTGTGTAAAGTAGATTGCACAATTTGTGTGATTGAGGAATAGATTGGTTAGTCAAGATTTAGATTGATCAGTCAGGATTTGGATGGCTTAGTTAGGAAATTAGATGGCTTGGTCAGCAATCATAATTTTCTTAATCAGAAAAGTGGTTGAGAATGAATAATTAATTTATTCATTTTGGAGTTGAACGTGCAAATCAAGTTTGAATTATGCAAACAAAGTTACATTAGTTTGATTTGATTTTTGATAAATGATTTGAATAGTTTGATTTAATTATTCAAATTTTGGAGGGAAAGTGTCATAATTAAATTATTATGATTCAATAATTCAATTAACTTAGGGGAATAAGGTGATTTAGAAATGTAATTAAATAATTGGTGTTATTTAACTAATTAGGATGAAATAAAGTGAGATTAGGACTTCATTAAATAAATGCAATTTATTTAATTGGTTGAAATAATAGAAACATGAATTAATTAAATAATGTCATTTTATTCAATTAATAGCATAAATAGGGTTTTAGGACTTCATTAAATAAATGAAATTTATTTAATTTGTCAAGAATGATGAAAAAGTGAATTAATTAAATAGTGTTGTTTTATTCAATTAATAGGGGAAATTAGGGTTTTTGATACTTCTGATGCAAAATGCAGTGATATATGCTAGTTCGCAGGCTAGGACAATTTTAGGTGTCTACATTTGCCCCTCTTTGATATATAGTAATGGCTGCTTTATTTCAAAGAACATTACATCGGTATGCCCCAGGTGCAAGAGTTTCCCCAGTATGCCCTAGATAGGATAGCATGGTGCCCCTTCGAGAAATTTGGTGAAAATTATGGATAATGAACCAAATTTTCTAATAAGCTGATGTGATGCATTTAAGTGCAAGGAATGACAGAAGAAATGTTAATAAGAAATGAAGAATAGTTGATGTTGTTATTCATTGATGAGCTGCTATTGCTTTTCTTGGAGGCTTCGTAGTTTGAACAATCCTGTTTGATGTAGCAAGCAAATACAATGCACCAGGGTATTAATGACCAAGGTGACTTTGTATCCATTGTGTGGACTTTGACTCTACAAACAAGGATTATTCTTGCTCATACCAAACATACGGTTCAAACCTTGTTAGAGTGTATGGATGAGAAGCTTTGAAACATGTCAGACTAGTAACACAAGAGGTATTAAGAACCTAACATGCCACTACTGTATAACTGCTCCAAAACAACTTCCACACATAGAACAAAGTATTCACTCTGGTAGTATAAAAAAAATATCCACAAATAGAAAAATGAAATGACACTCAATTGCCCCCATTCCTTCTTCTCTAAATCCTTATGGACATCCTCTAGAGATCCTAGGAATGAGTCAATAAAATAAATCATAAAAATATAACTATAAAAAGATAAAACAATGTTGCAATATCACTTGCCATATTTGTTTGGGGTGGGGCTATTATCCAATGTTGATCATTTCTATTGTAGAAATAGATCCGTTAAGACATATCTTGGGATGTTGGCGAAATGTCAAAAGATATGTGGTCAATACTTTGGCATTGTTTTTTGTTTGTTTGTAATCAAATCTTTGTGATTGTTTGCTTGAAAGTTCTATCTTTTGATGTTTTCTTTGTTTGTTTGTCTGTTTCATCAAAGGGTGACGACGATGATTTGTTTAGTATGGATGATGTTTTATTGTGGATAGGCGATGACGTAGATATATTTTTTTAGCTTTTTCAAATGTTTTTGTGCTTTTTGATGTTATCTGATGCTTTTTTTTGGATTTTGAATTTTGAATGTTTTTCGATTATATATTTTTTTGACTAAGTTGAAATAAAGCATAATAGAAACCTAAGGGGATTGACCTAAGGCCTTGGGGGCTAATCAGAGATAAGCCTTGTCACATTGTACATGTAGAGACCACGTAGTTCGACCTAGTATGACTCAAAGCATAACATGTTTTTGGGATTTTAAAAAAGTTGATAACTTGGATTGATATTCCACTTTTGTTTCTAGAAGACATGTTGCAAGAAAATTACTTGAACTAGCTGTGAGGTTCAAGCAAATGTTGATATCTTAAAATTTTGAGTGAAGGAATAATCCAAAGTTGTTTTATTTTTGTCGTTTTTAGGATGATTTTGATTTTTGTTGTCTTCTAGATGTTTTTTATTTTGATAGTTTTGAAGGTTACTCTGGTAGTGCATTGGTGGTACACCATGCTGTTGGGATGAATTGTTTTGAAGGTTACCTTGGTAGTGCATTGGTGGTATACCTTGTTGTTGGGATAGTGCTTAGATCACACCATGAGTTAGAAGACATAGATCAAGATTTATTTTAAAGAAAGATGTAAGGACTTTCCCCCAATATCTAGGAATGATAGATTATCTTGTGATAACATTTTTGGATAGAGTATGCCCCTTTTCTACAATGTCTCATGGCTCAGATAATGTTGGATAGGATATGATCAATGATAATGACCCATGTCAAGATGTTTCCCATAAGCAAGTATAAAGTGTACACCAAACATTTGTCAAGATCAAGATAATTTGGATTTTGGATAAAAATGGATTGGATTTACTATGGATACACTAAGATGTTTCCACCTAAAATGGTGCATGTAGATGCTTGATTCTACACATGACACCTATTTTCTAGGTTTTCATCATGGTACTTGTCCAATGTGCCACCATAGTGGTTTTCACTAGAAGATGATTTTTCTCTTGACTATTTTCTTGATTTTTTTTGTTTTTATGATGCCACACAAGATGCCTATTTACCAGGTTTTCATCATGGTGATAATTTTTTGATTATGTTGAACCACCTAGTGGTGTTGATGTAGATATTGTTGGAAAGAGACACTACACATGTCATTTTTTATTGTCATTGATGGAAACCCTAGTTAGTGATTTGATCCACATGTCATCATTTGTTCATACCAGAAGTTAGATTGAAGATCAGTGATTAACTATTAAGCAAGAACAAAGCATCCGACATAATTGTGTTCATCGATTCACATGCAATTTTTTGTTATCATTTTGAGTTGTGGATCTCAGGGAAGGTTGTTTGGGATATGATCTTTTTTATTCTTGAATCTTAGAGCCTTGTATCGATATGTGTGTAAGTTAGAAGATCTGGTTGATTAATTTTTTGTTTAACAGTGCATGAAGACCGACTAAGTGAATATAGCCATTGTGGATATTTGAGGAGTAATTTTTTAAGTGTCTTTATGTTTGAGCATGTTGATTTGGGTCCTCACTATGTTTTGGCCAACTTTGGTTGGTGTGCATTAAGAATTAATTATGGATTGAGCCAACAGTTGGTAAATATTTTCATATTTTGTTGGAGCTGACATGTAGTGATTAAATATTTAGTTGTGGATATATATAAGTGATCAATTATATCATTTTGATATATGTACAAAGTGTGTTGATGTTTGTTGCGAATGTCAGAAGGGTTGTAGAGTGATTATGCACAGTTTCACTTGTGCATAAAAGGATTTTGTGAAGTGAGTTGAAGAAGAACAAACCAGAAAAGCAGAATCAGACAGAAGGTCAAGAATTCAATTGATGAGTCTAATTGGAACTATTATCAAGCATTTGTAGATGCTATTTCATAGTTCACCACTTCAGTTGTCTTTTGACATTGATTGTAAGGTAGCAAGCCTTTCTATTTTTGAGTAGTGAGCTCTAGGCAGTGCACCTAAATGCAAGTGCATTCCCATTTTCATAAACATCCTTTTGAGTATACTCAAATCATATTATGGATTTACCTCCACCGTGGTTTTTCCCCTAATAGGGTTTCCATGTAAAAATCTGTGTTTTATGGTGTTGTGGTTGTTTTCTTTATGTTCATGCATCTTTCTTTTGGTTGAATGTTATTAGTACTTTAAAGATTAGATTAATAAAGTTAAAAATTGTAGAACACTCTTCACCCCCCATCTCAGTGTTCTCTATTCCAACAATTGGTATCAGAGCCTAGTTCCTCGGAAGAAGTTTAAGAGCTTGGGGAAGATTTGGGAAAGTAATTCAATTGATTCAAGTAGTCTTCAACAACAACTTTTGGTGGCCCTAGATGATCTTGATCAGTCCAAATATAAAGTCTGGGATTTACAGGAAAGCCTCAAGAGTGCTGAGAAGTTCATTCAATCATTGAAAGATAAAATCAATGAGTCAAGCGAGAAGAGAAGGTAACTCTATGATTAGATCAACCAGAAAGAGAGTAAAATCATTGAAGATGAACAACCGAGTCAAGCCCTAAAGGAGAAGACAAAAGAGTTTGAAAAGTTTTCTAGAGAAAATGTTGTCCTAAAGCATGAGATGGACTCTATTGTGATGAGGATGACCAATGAGACTAAAGACAAGAAGAAGAATGAAGAGAAGCTTGCTCAGTCCTTGAAAGAAAAATCTGAAGAATGCAGTCAAATTATTGATGGATTTAATCAGTTGGAGCTTGAATTGGAACAATCCAGAAATAATGAAGAAGAGCTTGAAAAGAAGATTGTTGATCTTAGAGATGAACTTGCTACTGCAAATGAATTCAAGGAGAAGTTCAAGATTAGCTCAGCCAAGCTTGATGAACTGATTAAAAGTTAGAGGATTGAAGGTGACAAGCAAGGTCTTGGATATGAGGAAGGAGAAAGTTCCAGATCTGAACAAAGGAGATTCAGGCAAGGAAATTAGATGAACAAAGTTGGAAGGTATCTGGTAAGACAACCTAATGCTCAAAGGTTCAATGGTTACTGTTTTTCTTGCAATAAATTTGGTCATATGGCTACTCAATGTAGAAGTAGAATGAATTCAAGTGGTCCATCATTTTCCGGTCAGTGTTTCAATTGCAATAAGTATGTTCATAAGTAAAATAAATGCAGAAATATGATGAACAACTTTTATAGAGATGTCAAATGTTATACATGTAATAGATTTGGCCATATTGCTAACCAATGCAGATCAAGAGAAAATCAATGGAACAACTAGTATGGACAAAGAAATGTGTCGTGCTACAATTGCAACAAATCTAGTCACATTGCTAGGATTTGCATAAGAGGTCTGATAAATCAAAGGAGAAACATTCAGAAGGATGAAAAGGGGAAAGGAAAAGTTACTGCAGATGAGATCAGGAAGCAAATGAAGAAGATATGGGTGAAGAAGAGTCCCTTTGTTGCAAGACTTGATTCCACACTAGATTTTGGATTTGGTAATTCCTCCAAAAATTAGTTGTAGGCCTCTAGCCTAGGGGGAGCTATCAAGAAAATCCTTCAAACCCCATGCCAGTAGTTGGTACCGGGATGTGGATGAGTGTAGTGATTGCATTGATGATCTACAAATGATGTTGAAATAGTTGGAGAGAGTATTTATGAAAAATTGAAGGTCTGTAGAAGAGAGGTTTGGAACCTATGAAGAAAAGAATATGCAAGTACATGAACAATTGAAAAAGTGAATGATAGTCCAAAGAGTAAGGAAGGAAGTGGAAGCCTTTGCAAAGAGCATGGATATATCTGCAGAAGTTGTGAGCGAAGCTAGAAGAAAGAGAGAAGAAGCTAAAGGAGAGTTAGCTAGAACCGAATCTGTTAGTCTGGCAACATCCTCTACCCGAACTAGATCTACAAGATGCTCTACTCTCTCATATGGTCCTGCAAAGAAGTCAAATCTTGTGAAATCTCAGGCCAAGTCATCTAGGAGAGAAAGAAAAAGGAAGAAGGACAAGAGCACAAGATTTTATGTTGTTGTCTTTGAAGATGAAGAGACTGAATCTGATGAAGAGATAAGAGAAATCAAGCAAAAGGACACAAAGGAAACAAAAGTATCTAAGGACAAGATCTCTAGTGAAGAGAAAGGGAAGAAAAAGATGAAAACAGAAAAATTAGGTATGTCTATAGAAGAAGTGGAGAAGGAATTAATTAAGGATGGTAATCTTAGGCCTCTTTGTGAATGGTATGACACCTTTGATAGTATCGGTCAAAGAGTTCTTGAGGAAGCTTCAATAAAGTACTTGAATAATTTCAATATGACTCTTATTGAAATAATGTTTGCATTACCTAAAAGTTTGTATGAAGTTTTAGAAATGAGAAGAGTGAGTGCAAGGACAAAAGAAGAGAAAATGAGAGAACGAATACTTGTTGATCTATGTTCATTGATGTCATTAGAAGAAATGAAGAATATACTGTAGTGTCCCTCCATCTACGTTGTCTTGTGTTACTTTTTTGTCTCAGCTTTTTATGTATATCTCGAAATCAGTATTTTCTTTGGATAGTAATATTTTCCTTGGAAAGTTTGTTTTAAACCCTTCATGATTTTGTTAGAAGCTCATGTCTGTTACCAAGCTCTCATTTTCATTCTCATAATAGTTGGGAAGTATGAACGTAGGGTAGGCAGGGTTTAACATTCAGGTCAAAAATAATAGCGATGAGGTCATATAGGAAATTATTTAGTAGAATTTATTGGTCTAAGTATCAAAGATGAAATTTAATATAAGAATGTGGATTCAAATTAGAGGAATTTATTAATAAGTAAATTAGAATTACTCTCCTTTGATAAACCGTGGACTCTTCCATAGTTGCTGAATTAACATAAGTTATTATCCTTTGCGGTGTACGTTTGGCATTTGGTATTCTATCTTCTTATGAATAGGTATGTAAATGTACCCTCATTATGGAGATAAGATATTGAGGTAAGGCATTTAGTGAAATAATCTGTATAGTGAAGTTATGGCTCTTGTAGGATGAGATTTTAAATCACTTAACTATATTAGTTATATTTTAGAATGAATAAGCATATATTATTATAATATATGTAGATAGAAAAATAGTTAGGGGGAGTAAGCGATAATTAATAATAGATGTGTTGGCAGAGAGTGAGCACATGCAAAAGGGGGGGAGATTCTCCTGTATTAGTAGCAACCTATTTTTAGGAAGGTGTTGGCAGTTGCAGATATGCATGTAATAGCAAATTAATTATTTGCTTTAAATAGAAGAAATGGAATGCTTTATGGGGATTCTTTTGTAACTGAAATAAAACAAATTTGCGTGTACTGCATGAAAAATATCTCTTTCTTTTGCGAATCATGAAAATATCTCGGGGGAAACTTATAGAGGGGTCGGTTACAACATAACGGTAAGAGTCTATTTTGAGTAGATAAAAAAAAAAAAAAAAACTTGCAAGGGATTGATTTTTCTGGGGATGGCAGGGAAGAGATCGGGGAATGTCGTCAAAGGAGATTTTCTTAATCACTAAGGAAGGAGAAGAAGAGGCATGTCTCATATATGTTGCAGAGGATAATATTCATTGGGAGATGGTAGTCAGTTGTCGCTATGTAGCACGATGAGGAGATAACACCCACTTGCCAACAACAGATATGCGATGATCTGGGAACATGAAGGAATTCTCTATTTGTACAGTGTGGTAGATTTTGAGTAATCTTCAGTCTGGGAGGAATCTGCTAGGAGGAGACTCTTTTGGTAAGAGGCATCTTGCGATATAGAGAGGTAAGGGTTATTTTGCACTCTCAATAGATGATTTGTGCTTGCTAATACAAGCTATGCAACTTAGAGGTTTACATGTCTGACCGCTAGATTCACCTCTACTTCTGAATCCAAAGATCTTGTGACATTACGTTTTATATTTGTTTGGTTAAAATCTGCAATTAAAAAGCCATTATTCAGCCGTAAAAAGGGGCTCGATGCAGGAATTTTAATTTGTTTGCATGGCTTCCTTTCACTGTTTCCACCCACAATCGTTTGCATGCAAATTCTTCTACGAGCTATAAACACACACAGGCAGTGCTAAGAGAATAACATGAAACGAATCTTAAACTGCCTCGCTGCCCATGTTATTCATCCTGTCTCTTTCCTCTGTAACACAAGCCACCGAAGGAGATTCCTCTTCATCGTTGTCCTTGTAGTCTACATGGCTTGCTGTGATAATGTGATGTGTTGAATTTCTTCAGATAAATCCTCAAGTGTTGATGAACTCCTCAAGAAGACCTAGATCATTCTCTAAAATTACTGATGAGCACCCTCTCAATGATACTCTTCTGATATCCTGACTATTTAACCGCTCCTTGTCTCTTTTCTCCTTTCACCATATATTCTCTTTTAGTAAAAATGATCCCCATCCAATTTCTTTCACAACCCACGTGAGTTCACTACATATCTCTTATATATATATGGGAGGCTAGAGCTTCTAAATCCTTTTAAGAGTAAACTTTTCTGAGCATAACTTGCAATCTAGGAAAATTCAGAAACACATGAATAAATGAGGCAATATGCCAATCAGTCCACTCGTCTTGTCTATGCTACCACATTTCCATCGGTGTCTCGCATAGCACTTGTAGCTACCATATATATATATATTATTTATTCCCTGTTATTATGATCTGATGGGTGTCCCTTCATTACCTCTGGTTACCTGATACGTTTCTTGTTAATGCAATTCCTTATTTATTTATTTTTGAAATCTCACAAGAACATTTTCCGTATTTAAGATGATAGAAATGAATCATATTTCTTCAAGAATTCAAATTCTGATTTATATTTTTATCTTAATGCTTCAATGGTTTGACCGTGGTGAAGATTAATTTCCAAACTTCAAACTTGAGCACGTCTCTAGAAACTCGCCACCAACTAGAAAATGTGTCTAGTTCAAAAAAGAAAAGTTGCACATTATTTCTCCTACTCTTAAGTCACGTATTGGCACCTCACCTTTTTCCTTTCCTTCAGCCTTGTTGATAACTTTTGGGATTTGATAATAATGCAAGTAGATGGCAATATTTCCAAATTCTAATATTCACTTTCTTATATACTTGGCAATCTGTCACAGTTACAACATTTAGAGTAGAGGTATTGTGCAGAATTAAGTAGCCTCCCTGAAACCCTTGGTAACTTGTCACAGCTGCCGCACTCTAACATGGTAGGTTGTATAGTTTTAAATAACTTTTGTATGATTCCTTTAGCGATCTGTCACAACTGCAATGCTTGGAAATAGAAGGGAGTGGAAGTTAAACAAGCTTCCTGACTCTTTGAGCGATATGTCCTAGTGGTAGCACTTGAACGTGGTAGGGTGTATAGAATTAAATAACTTCCCTGTCACATAGAAGTTTCTTACTGATGCTACGCTGGAACATAAAGTTTGTAGAGGTTTAAAACTTCCTTTCTGATTCCTTTGGTAACTTGTCACTTTTGTAGTGCTTGAAAATGGAGAGATGTCGAGGTTTAAATAATCTCCTTGATTCATTAACAATCTATCTTAGCTGAAGTGCCTACTCCAAAAGGTTTAGAAGTTTATTTCTGTATCAAAGTTTAGAGGAGATATTCGAATGGAAATTTAATGAGTTCCATTTGTAGCTTGGATTGATTCCTGTAGGTGGCACTGGCTAAGTGGTATTCAGAGGCATAGTTAGATTATGACTTTAGAATATTTTAGTCTATGATAATTTAAATGGACCTTGGAGGGATATTCTTTTCCCATCTTTGAATTAGTTGAGTTGTGAACTTTTCCATATTGAGATCATATGATATTATTATTAATTTTCTTATGCATAAGAATGCTTATAAAAGGATTTAGGGAATATTGTAGGAAGTTAGGATTATATGATAGATTTTGCATTTAGAAATCAAATACTCTCTCTTAGCATCTAGTTGACCACTATTTGGAAATGTAGAACATGAGCATAGTTTAAATTATAGAGATTGAATAGTTAATTTATTTGGAGTTATGCATTGGAAGGTTTATTGTTGAAAGAGTAATTTAACAGTGCATAGTATAGTTGATATAATAGGGTATTTTTATTCCAAAGTCGAAGTCTGAAATTTAGAAGCGAAACTCTATATCTTAGGAACATTGCAAGCCAAGTTAGGAATATCTAACTTCTTATACCACATTCATGTACCTATGAGTGTTTATTAAAGATGGTTATTTAGTGTATTCTTGTGGTGAATTTTGTGTGTAATTTTGGAGTTTATGATAAATATTTTTATGGAGGTTGTTTTTTGGCTTTGAATTTGATGTTGGTTTTGAGATCAAGTTTTGTTGCCACCTTGTAGGGAAACCCTTGTTTTAGTGATTTATCAGTCTTCCAGAGAAAGGGAAATAAAGGTGTTGCTTTATTATTGGCCTTCACTTTTGGTTCTTTGTGAACTATTGCTCATATGATCTATTTGATGATTGGGTTTAGCCTTGCACTTCAAAATAGTTTCGTTATGAGGATTTTGTGTAGGATGGTGTATGCCTTGCTTAATGCAATTTATCTTGTGGCTTTATATGTTGTGCATGAGGGCTTACCCTGATAGTGTCTTTTGAGTTTTGTTGTTCATAAGGGGAGTGGCTTTCAATAGGGGCCGAAACCCAGAAGAGGTCCCAAGGTAACTCATTGGAAGTTTATTAATCAAGTGAAAACATTAATATTTAATTAGGGGTTTTGGATAGAACCACACATTAACAAGATATAAGTGAATGCCTCACTCATGGCTCAAGTGCTTGTATGGGCTTGAGATGAGTTGAGAAGGCCTGGAATGGCAAGATCGTTATCTTGTCTTTATGAAAGATAATCGATTCTGCTTTGGATTGCATGTGGGGCCGGGTTTCGTAAGAGGTCACCAGGGTAACCCAAGTTGGGGGCCGGGGCCTAGGAAGATTCGCCAGGGTAACCCATGCAACATTACAATGACACTCTTCCTTAAACAACCAAGTATGCTTTGTTTCCCCCTATGATATTCTTGAGCCTCTGGAAGCACATGTTGGCATTTGTATGTTGATGCTTTATTGGTTATTCCTTATGTTGGGCACATCTTGTGTTGGATATATCTTTTGCTGTGATTGCCTTATGTTAATGTGGATCTTGTTGTGAAGTTTTGTATCCTTGTTTTGTATGATGGTTTAGTTGAGATTCCTTATTGTCATCTCTTAGCACGGGGGGTGGGCCTTAGGGTCCATGTGGTTGGGTGGAACGTGCTATGCACCCCATTGGGTCCCCAATCATCGATCGTGAAGTGCGAAATTGTACCTTGCAATGACTCCTGAGTTGAACCAGAGTTGAATCCAGTATTGCAGCTTTGTACTCCTTCATTTCAAATGTATCATTCCATTTTATTGTATCTTCCCCATTCATGTTGGGAAGCGGCATTTTAATATTGTAACCCTTGATTAATGTGTTGACCATGTTCATGTTATCTTATGGTTACTAGTGTATACTTACCTTTCATGTGATGTAATATTGTTGTTGTGAAAAGTAATGCAGTCATGTAAACCCGAGGGATTTGTTATATGTAGTACATGTTTAGTTTCATTTCATGTGATATATGATTATTATGATGTATGTTAGTACTTTTTAAAAAAATTGGTGCCATAAATGTTAGATATATTAATATCCTTTGGGGTTGCTTGGCGGGGCATTACATACACTGAATGAAGAAAAAAGGGATTTCAAGAGAAAAACAATGGTGAAAAAGATGATGATTGGTCAGACTAAAGAAGTTGCAAAGGATACTGAGAACATCCTCAAGGAAATTTTGTTAAGGAACATATACAATGTTGTCTCTGAAGAAATGCATGATGAAGATGCTCCATCTGGGCTGATAGCAGAAGAGGGAAAAAAAGATACATTTGAGGACACTCTAAATCCTCTAGATATACATGATGCTGAAATTCCTATGGAGAATGAAGCTCCTAAAGTTGTGTCAGTTAAAGAAAAAGAGATTCCTGAAGCCCAAGAAAAATCAGTGCCTAAAGAGAAGAAGGACAAAGTGAAGGAGGTTCTTGTGGAAGCAAGAGACACTGTTAAGGTAGTGAAGGAGTTTTTAGAAGAGCAACAGGAAGAGTTTGATATTGAATTGATCAGAGGTCCTATCAATTTGGCTACATTGTCTCCCATTGAGAAACTAAAAGTTGAATTGTTTGCTCAAGCCAAGGCAAGGGAAGAAATTCTAAAATCACATATTGAAGATAGTGAGTTGTTGAATCTTGCATCCGGTATTCTGGAGAAGATCATGCCTTCATATGTCAAGGATTCATCTGATTCTCCATTTGGTCAGCTGAAGAAGCTTGTAAATTTTGTAAGTACTCATTTTGAGTCACTTGAGAAGTCAACTATGGATAAGGTTCAAAAGGAGTTTGATGGTAAAAGGTTCAGTAGGTTGAAGGGGATGATAGCTAATGATAAATCTCTATTAGCTACTTGTGTAAATAATATTCAAAGTGCTTTGTTTGAAGGTGGTAATATTTATAAGTCATGTCTATCTTTATGTAAGTTCACTGAGGATATTGAAAAGAAAATGAAATAATGTGAGAAACAATTAGTAGATATCACTCAAGCATTCGATCCTCTAACCATTTCTATTGGAAAGTAGGAAGGTCAAGTCATATCCCTGCTTGACAAGATAAAAAGTTTGAAGAATAAAGAAGGCAACATTGTTGAAATGGTTTGTGAGCTTAGAGGACTAATTGGTCTTAAGATGGAAACAATGTTGAGTGCATTGAAGGAAGCACAAGATGCTATGGCATTCGGTGATCCAGTGAACCTTGAATCAGCAGAGATGCAATCTTACTTATTTTGTGGTCACATGAATTTCTTGGAGAGTCTCAAGAAGAGTTGGGACATGAGTTTGAACCTGTTGAAGAATAATTTTTCAGATCTATTCAAGTTTATGTAAGTTGCAGAAGCATGTTTGTACATATGCAGTTTGTTCATAGCAGTTTTGTTTGATTTTTGGTATACAGATTCTCAATCCTTTTCTATTGATGTCAAAGGGGGAGAATAGGATAGGGAAAAATTCTTTAATCATCTCACAGGGAGTTATGTTTTTGGAGTTTTGAAGGTTGGCAGTGTATTCATGTCGGTACTGATCCGACACTTAGTCATTTTTCACTAAGTGTTTCCATCAATGCCAAAGGGGAAGATTGTTGGCAAGAGACACCACACATGTCATCTGGTGTTTTCATTGATAACAACCCTAGTAAGTGATTCAATCCACATGTCATCATTTTTTCATACCGGAAGTCAGATTGAAGATTAGTGATTAACTGTTAAGCAAGAACAGAGCATCCAACAAAATTGTGTTCATCGATTCACATGCAATTTTGTATTATCATTTTGAGTTATGGATCTCAGGGAAGGTTTTTTGGTATATGATCTTTGTTATTCTTGAATCTTAGGGCCTCGTATCGATCCGTGTGCAAGTTAGAAGATCCGGTTGATTAATTTTTTGTTTAACAATGCATGAAGGCCGACTAAGTGAATATAGCCATTGCGGATATTTGAGGAGTAATTATTTAAGTGTTTTTGTGTTTTAGCATGTTTATTTGGGTCCTCACTATGTTGTGGCCGACTTTGGTTGGTGTGCATTGAGAATTAATTATGGATTGAGCCGACAGTTGGTAAATATCTTCATATTTTGTTGGAGTCAACAAGTAGCGATTAAATATTTAGTTGCGAATATATATAAGTGATTGATTATATCATTTTGATATATGTAAGAAGTGTGTTGATGTTTATTGTGAATTTAAAAAGGGTTGTAGAGCGATTATGTACAGTCTCACTTGCGCATAAAAGGATTTTGCGAAGCTAGTTGAAGCAGAACAGAGCAGAAGAGAAGAATCAGACAAAAGGTCAAGAATTCGATTAATGAGCCTAACCGAAACTATTCTTAGGAATTTGTAGATGCCATTTCATAGTTCACCACTTCATTTTTCTTTTGAAATTTATTGTACTTGATAGTAAGCCTTTATATTTTTGAGCAGTGAGCTCTAGGCAGTGCGCCTGAATGCAAGTGCATTCCCATTTTTGTAAACATCCTTTTGAGTATACTCAAATCATATTGTGGATTGACCTCCACCATGGTTTTTCCCCTAACAAGGTTTCCATGTAAAAATCTGTGTGTTATGGTGTTGTGGTTTTTTTCTTTATGTTCATGCATCTTTCTTTTGGTTGAATGTTATCAATACTTTAAAGATCAAATTAATAAAGTTAAATATTGCATAACACTGATTCACCCCCCCTCTCATTTTTCCTTGATTCCAACAAATATTGTTGGTGTTGATATGGTTTTTGTTGTTGTCATGACGCGCCAATGATATATGGCTTGGAGGAGTTGTTTTGCCAGGATACAGGCACTTGAATGTAACCCCTGATAATTCTTATCTTCCTTGTCGATACCAAAGTCAACCTTACCTTGATGCACACATCACGATAGAGTGCCCTTAGAACCTTATGATAAAGAGGTGCTACCAACACATGGTTAACGCGAGATTTGGAAATTTTGGATGGTGAAATGCATTGAGGGATATGATATTTAGATGGATTGGTCGACAGTTTGGAACCTTTTAGTTTCCAAACTTGGGATGATGAGCAATGATGTGTGGATATGGAGATTCCATTGGGGTTAACGTCTTGATATACCTTGTAGGTCGCTCTTGAAGCTTGCTTTTGCATTGTTGGACATTTTTGATGGCTGAACTTCCCTTTCTGATTTTTCCCCATAGTTTCTTTGACTAATGGAGTTTGATAGGGATGATTTTATTTCTTTTGCTTTTGTATCCATTTTTTTTTGTTGATTATTTTGCTTCAATGACTTGTTCCTTTCTTTGATATAGCTTTTTTTTCTTGTTGTTGGTCCCAATTAGAGGGTGGGAAAATACATGGATGATGATTCATGATATGGCTAGTTGTAGTGGTGGTAGAAATTTTATCATAAGGACTCTTCATGCTCTCTATGTTGATGCTTGCATCAGATAAATTTTCCCCCAATATTATAGAGGCATCACTGATATGTTTAGATCCCTTAATTGTTGAATAACCAAGAGCTTTATGCTTAGGATTTCCAATAATCTACACTGGTTCTAAGATACCCTTTTCATGTAGGCCTAATCCTCTGCCTTGATAATTTATCTGTTGAAAAAAATTATTTGCAATAGGATATGTCTTACCTTGGAAACAAGGTGGTAATCCTTCTCTTCTATGATGTGACTCTTCAAAGGTGATAGCTTCTTCATTGGTAGGATAGCTTGCTTTGAAAAAGGTAAGTGATCCAAGTGTATAAGCTATAGGATCCTCCATATGTGGGATAACTTCCTGATTGATATCTATGGCTTGATCTTGTGAAATATCAGGTTTTGATGGTTCTTCAAGATATATCGATGCTTCTTTGACTGTTGTATACCCACTAATTTTCTGCTCAAGAGTGCTTCTTTGGCTATTGTAAGGGTCTTCCTCATGATCAATTTCTAATGTCTATAGATTTTGTTATGCCTTGATCATGTGTAGAGATGTTAAGAGTAGGTGACTCTTGTTCCTTGGTAATGATATCAAGAGTATGAGACTCTTTTTTTGGATGATGATCATCTACATGTTCATTAGGAGTAGGAATCTCATGGGTAGATGTATGTGTGCTTGGTATATGGATTTTTTCTTCTTTTGGAAAACATTGGACGTTTTGGAAGATACTTGGCAAGTCATCATAGTATTTTGATGATAGGGATTCTTTATCTTGACTTTGTGTGGTGTTATCTTTGATATGCTTTGGTTTGTGCTCTTGACATGGATCAATTTCAAAGAATGGATTTTCATAAAGGATCCTTGGATTTCCTCAAAATGTGGACATATGGGTGATAGCTCTTGGCTTATATTTTATGCATTGGGTATAAATGTTGGATTAAGAGTCTCTTGATCATCAATCTGTACTATCATGAGGTTGGATGATATCACTATATCTTGGACCGGATCATTTATATACTTTGGTGATTGATTTTGATTATGCTTTGGATTAAATTCTTGATTTATGTCCTCTTTCTCACTAGATGATGTAGAGACATTGTCAATGTGATCAGTGGTAGATAGATCTTGATCGTTGTTTTCAAATTTTGAGATATTGTCAATGTTATCATCGATAGGTGGCTCTTGATCATTATCTGTAGAATTTGAGGTAGAGATATTGTTGATTTTTTCATTATTAGATGGCTCTTGATCTTTTTTTTCAACTTTTGAGGTTGAGATATTGTTCTTTTTTCCATAGTGGTTGAACCTTCAATGTTATCTTCAATAGCTATTTATTTTTTATCAATAAGGTCTTGGATGAGATTTTTGAGTGTAACACATTCTGATGTATCATGAAATTTTACTTCATGGTATTTATAATAGATATTGTCATGATACCATGGGAATTTGATGTTGGTTTCACCATTTTGTGGCGGTTTTGGAAGTGTGATAAGTTTGGGATTGACTAGTTAGTTTAACACACCCTCAATTGGCTCCCCTAAAGGAGTGTACTCATGTTTAGCAATATGGTTTTATTGTAAGGTTGGTTGTGGTGGGGATGGATTTTGAGATGGAATTTCTTGATTTAAAGTTTGATATTGTTGATGGATTTGATTTTGATTTTGTAACCATTGATGTTGTTGATTCACTTGATTTTGTGGAAATAGACTTTGTTGTTGATATGAATCAATGTTTTGATGATATTGGAAGTGTTTTTGATGTGGATATTGAGATGTCTGAGGATGTGTGTTTGTTTGGTGTTGGTGGTTTTGAATGAAGGAAGATCCATATTGATTTTTCATAACATTAGGATCTTGATTTTGTTGTTGTAACCCTTGTTGATATTGTGCATTGTATGAAGGATCATAGGATGGGGGTTGTTGGTATGAGGTGTCTTGATGTTGAACATTTTGTTGGTGATATGAATCTATGTTTTGAGGATTTTCAAGATGTTGTTGATATTGTGACTCACTCTTTTGATGGTGTCCAAAGCACTGTTGATAAATTTTTCCAATTTTGTTTTCAATTGCATTTAGGGAAAGTTGATGTTGTAGATTTTGATGGTGATTTTGAAAAATTTGATGTTGTTGTGACCCTTGATAAGAGTGATTCGAGTAAGAGATTGACGTTGACATGTTCTGGGGATGTTATGGTTGTGTGTTTCCACTATTTGGGTGTTTCTTTTGTCTCAAATATAAATCTCCTCAAATTTCTAATGACATTTGTTTGTTCTCCTTCAATCAATTAGATGTGTGGTTGTATGACGGCTAGTGTAAGGTTCGGTTGTTAAACCAAAGTAGTTAGATGACAAATGGTCATAAGGTGAATGGTGTTTTGAGATGGTTGCTATGAAGATCAAGACCCTAAGGTTTGAGTGTTGTTTTAGAATGGTGCTACTCTTTGGAAATAAAAATGTTGAAGGACTAGGGTTGATATTTCACTTCCTTGTCTAGAGGATATGTTGCAAAAAAGATTACTTGAACTATCTGCGAGTCCCAAGTAACTATTGATATCATATAAATTTGAGTGAAGGAATGATCCCAGTGGTTTTTTTTATTTTATTTATAACAAGTACGATGGTAATAATGGATGAGGGACTATATGATTTATCTAGTTTTCCAATTGTTTCATTTTAACAATGATCCTCTAAACAACTTCATTTTCTTTCCAATTGTTAGTGGGATAGAGCAATGGCATTGGTTTCTGAGCAAAGGCACAAAACTATGAGTAAGAGCGGCCAGATTTATCAAGTGCAACCAAAAATGTGTCAAGTGCATGGGTTTTGGAGAAGCAAGTGCAAGATAGAAAAGCAAGTGCGGCTTCTGTGTGTTTCTGTCAGATGCAATAATTGCCCAAGAAAAAGCAAATTTCTGGGGCAAATGCAAGCATCTTGGTGGCAAGTGTGTTTGCTTCTCAATAGAAAATGCAAGCAAATAAAAGCAAGTGTGTGGGTCTCACAGCAAGTGCACAGTTTCTATCAAATGCCACTATTTTTCATCAATGAAGTTTCTAGGACAAAGATAAAATGCAATTATCTTTTAGCAACAACGCCAGAAAATGTGACAACTACGTTAGAATTTTATGTAAAGGTGGTCTTTGTGTGTTTTGTTTCTAGTTTGAACAATCTTTCTTTGATTTTTTGCAAGTTGAAGTTGGTTTTTCCTCAATTTATCTATTTTTGGAGTATGACAAGCAATACAACAACACTTGGACTTGTGTGACCTTCTTGTATATGGCTTAAGTTGTGAAATCACAACACCCAAGCCATAGTTCCCAAATGTTTACTTTGATCCAATGCAACCTGAAATTGAATCCTAAACATTCGAAAAACTTTAAGGAAAATCCTTTCAAGGAATAAAAACATAAGGCTTCTTTCACAAGAATACATTAAGTCAAAGGGTTTGCGATTCAACCATCTCGTTTAGTGTTTGTTTGTATGTATTATTTTTAGATCAAGCATAGAATTTGATGTCAAGATTGTTTTGAATGTATTTGACAAGTTTAACATAAACAAGCATTTACAACCCTAGTGGATAGAAACCATTCTTTTAGGTAGCCCTGCCTCATGCCCCGAAGGGATAATTTAAATGCAAGTTATGGTGCAGGCCTGAAGTTAGAAATGGAAAGTAACTTCTTGGAGGTAAATTATGATGCACCACTTTCAAAGAATTTTTTTGGATAAAGGGGTAGCTTCTAAAACAATTTGGCTCTTAGTAATGTTTTGGGAATATTATTTTTAGACCCCTATACATGTGGCATTTTTCTCAATTAAGAGACCTCCTAGCCCTTGCAAGTGTTTACACATCATGAGGATACTGAGGGAGAATATGTCGGTATAGTCCTGCAACACCCAGCGGGATGATGAAATTTACTCAAACCCACAAATTATTTATATAGCAGTCCAAAATGAAAGTATCGCTTGGGTTGCCTATGAGTTCTACAACATGGGATGTTTCTCAATAGGTAGGCCCTCTAAAAGGTATGATTTGAAAATAAAGGTGTGAAGCTCAAGATGTTTTCACTCACCCAAGATTGCCAAAAGGTGCAAGGGGAGAAGACAACTATCTAGCTTGCCAAACACTAAATGTACAACATACACTTCATAGCAATTTGATTCCTTTTTAAACACCTCGAGTGGTACTATCCCCAAAAATATGTGAATAAAACATAATACTTGTTCTTTTTAATTGCACCAATACAAAGTATTCTAGATATCAATCACTATCATAGCAAAAGTGCAAGAAAAAAAGAATTATTTGTTCATTTTTAAGCCCAAATTTGAGTGTTTCTAAGAAATAAATCCTAGTCTTACTTGGTCAACAAAAGAAAATGTGAGCGTGCGTCAACAAAAGGAAATCATTTTGGTCATTTTCACTTTTCTTTTTATGCACCAAATAAAAATTCCTAACTTTAAAAAGCTTTGAAATTGTTCATTTTAGAGCACTTAAAAATGAATGTGTTGTTCTTTTTATGCACCAAAATAGAAGATTCCTAACTTTAGAAATTATTGAAATGGTTCATTTTAGAGCACTTAAAATCAAATGTGTTGTTTGTAGGTTCTTTTTAAGCACCAAAACAAAATATTCCTAACTTCAAAAGCTTTGAAATGGTTCATTTTAGAGCACTTGAAAACAAAATGTGTTGGTGTAGGTTCTTTTTAAGCACCAAAGAAAAAGATTCCTAAATTAAAAAGCATTGAAATGTTTCATTTTAGATCACTTAAAAACAAATGTTTTTTTCTTTTTATGCACCAAAATAAAGGATTTCTAACTTAAAAATTATTAAAAATCTAGAGTTCATTGACCGTTCGTCTTTCCTATAACAAAATAAAAAGATGTGCCATAAATCCTATAAGATCTTCACAAGAGATGTTAGAAACTTTCCAAACACAACACATAGTCAAACATTATGGTTAGAAAATTGATTAAGCATCAAAACCCTACAATCTAGACCAAATTGTGATGTAAGCTAACTTTAAGTGCACTAATGGAAAATTTAACTATACAAAAATTGAAAACTACCTACACCATTACAAATATCATGAAATTTTATCGTATTCTTTTAAAAAAAGCACTGAAAAATACTTCCTTATGACCAAGATATGGTCATTTGAAAATAGGGTAAAAAATGTCCTAATTGCCAATCAATAGCGCCCTATTATGTCAAAAGCGACCATTTAAAAAGAAAGTGCTTCAAATCAAATGCAAAAAGCATGTCAAAAGCACCCAAAAAGATCAAGTGCTTAAAATTAGATGCACAAAAGTATGTCAAAAGCGCTCAAACAAAGCAAGTGCACCAGTTTTAGGGTCAAGTGCTCATATTTCAGGGTCAAGTGTGTGGTTTTCTTGACAAGAAATTGTGAAAATTTCTAGAATAATGCGTGAAACTTTTTCAAAAGCGATTTTGAATCCTACAACTTCAAAAAATAGCTCACAAAATTGTTATTGTAGGGGACCAGGGTCCCACTAGGTGTGCTAGAATCTGTGAGGGGGAAAATCTGTGAGGGGGAAAATCATAGATGCAAGCAAGAGAAATGTAATTGAAATTAGAATCTAAGATAAGATCATGAACACTAATCTAAGATCTATTCCTACACTTATGAAATGACTTTCTAAGCTATTGAAAACATATTATGAAATCCTACGATTATCAAATTGAATTCAAAACAAAGAGAGGTTACCATTCCGTATTGGAGTGTGTTCGCCTAATGTTGGATTGTTCGTATCACTGCGAAGCCTCCATAGGTTGTGTGCAAAAGCTTGATGCGAGAATGGTTGATCGAAGGTATGTTGAAGCTCTAACAATGGTGGTTATGGATTTCGGCAGTACTTCGTTGTGCAAATGATGTTGAATCTTTGATCTCTTTTTTGTGAGGAAAGAGGTTTGTTATACAGAAAAAGTGATTTTAAATGGATGATCAGGATTTAAACAATGTTGAATCAAGATCGATGATTGAAAGGTGTTGAGAGGATTTAGACATGAATAGATTGTGCAAAGTAGATAGCACAATTTGTGTGATTAAGGAATATATTGGTTAGTCAGGATTTGGATTGATCAGTTAGGATTTAGATTGATCAATCAGGATTTAGATGACTTAGTTAGGTAATTTGATGGCTTAGTTAGAAAATTAGACAACTTATTCAACAATCATAATTTGCTCAATCAGAAAAGTGGTTGAGAATGAATAATTAATTGATTTAATTAATTCATTCATTTTGGAGTTGAACGTGAAAATCAAGTTTGACTTTTGTAAACAAAGTTGCATTAGTTTGATTTTATTTTTGATAAATGATTTGAATAGTTTGATTTAATCATTCAAATTTTGGAAGGAAAGTGTTAGAATTAAATTATTATGATTCAATAATTCAATTAACTTAGGGGAATAAGGTGATTTAGCGATGCAATTAAATAATTGGTGTTATTTAACTAATCAAGATAGAATAAAGTGAGATTAGGACTTCATTAAATAAATGTAATTTATTTAATTGGTCAAAATGATAAAAATGTGAATTAATTAAATAATGTCTTTTTATTCAATTAATAGCAGAAATAGGGTGTTTAGGACTTCATTAAATAAATGAATTTTTTTTAATTTGTCAAGAATGATGAAAAATTGAATTAATTAAATAATGTTTTTTATTCAATTAATAGGGGAAATTAGGGTTTTCGATACTTTTGATGCAAAATACAGTGATATATACTAGTTTGCAGGCTAGGACAATTTTAGGTGTCTACACTTCCCTTGAGCTATCTATGAAAGAGGTTGTGGAGATTTCTTCAAAGAACTTTGAGAAACCCCTTGTCCTACTTCATTAGGGGATTATCTTGAGATTGTACTATTTTACCTAGCGCTCTCCCCCCCAAACCAATATGATCTTGCCTTGTGGATGATGCTCCTATTTTCACTCCCCCATGAAACCCTTTGGAACTCCCATAAGGTGGAAGATTCCAAACCTAGTGCCAAGCATAAGTTGAATCCTCCTACCAATTATTCAACTCCCAAAATTAACCTTAAACCCCTGGCCAAATAGTCTAAAAAGAAGAGTAAAACTAACCAAGATTTGAGCCAAAAGTCAATGGTGGTGGGGCCTTTTGAGCTTAAAAACTCTCCTGTTAAAATTTCAAGAAAGCATAATATGAAGGAAACCCCTGATAAAAAGAATATTTTTCTGAACTTATTTGTTGAGGAAGCAACCTCTGAGGATGAAGAGGATGATGTAAATACTAATAACACTTGTGAAGATTAAAAAGTGACTGTAATTGATCCCAATGTTGGAATTGAGGTTGCTAATGTGAGAAGACCACCTAGATTGGTTGGTAAGCAGGTGCCTGATGTCGCTATTGATGACATATCAAGTGATTTTGAATAGGACAACAAACAACATGGTACAACAATGTGGATATGGAAGAGGATTCTAAGGATTTCACTAATGACCCAATGAGCAGAGAAAGGAAATATGCCATAAATGTGAGAAACCAACCCAAGATTGTAAATGCTTTGATGGCTCATGTGGAAAATATTGAAAGGAAGCTTAATAGCCTTTCATACTTCACCCTCAAAGTGATCCACCACTCTGTTGTCACTCTAGCTTTAGGGCTCCAAGAAGAGATAAAAAAAAATTGCACTTCTATTGACCCCAACTCTAGCTAGTAGATGAGGGATGTCTTCAAATTCCTCATGGAGGAATGGGAGAACATTCCCAAGTAGGGGGTTCTTGTTGGATTTTTTTGGTCATTTCCCATGTTTGTGTGTTGTTTTTCTACTATTAATTTTCTATCTCTTGTCTATTTTGGTTTGTGTTGTGGTGTTGTTGCTCTAAACTTTTTTCCTTGTGGCCTTTTGTGTAAAGGGTACAACACACTGTAAATGCTACTTATCTTATTAAAAACATATTTTGCATTAACCTTTTTGGTAAGCCAATAAATATTTTAGATTCATAAACATATTAAGGCTAAAAATAAATCTTGAGATTTAGGGCTTGATTAGGGGGGACAAGGGAAAGGGCACCCTAGTCCAACTCTATTTTGATTTTTAGATATTCATTAAATAAATATTTAATTCAATTTATCATATTTAATGCAATTTCTTGAAAACAATAATAAAGCAAATAAATAATAGGCATAATTAGGCACATGCACTTAGGAGAGAGCCAAACATAGTGTGAAATTGTAAAGGGTGGCAATTTAAGATGCTACATCTTTTATGGATGGCTTCTCAAGATAAATCAAATCCTTATTTATTTAGAAGATTAATTTAATACAAACTTTACTACCCTTTGGAGTATATTATGCTATCTAGTCATGTTGTTTGGGTTAAAGAATGTTGGTGCAACTTACCAACATAAAATCTTGGAATATTATATTGATGATATCTCGGCTAAGTCCCTAACTTTCCAGGATCACATTAATAATTTGTGTATTATCTTTGAATGACTTTGACTCTATAAGGTGAGACTAAATCCTCTTAGGCATGTCTTTGGTGTAGATAGAAAAATGTTTTTGGGATTTATTGTTTCTCATCATGGAATTGAAGTTGATACTCATAAGATAGACACAATCATAAGCATGCCTCCACCTAAAAAAGATTCTCAATTTTTAAGTCTTCAAGGTAAAATTTAGGCAATCAGAAGATTTATTTCTCAATTGGTTGATCATACCCTCCCTTTCACACATATTCTAAAAAATAATGTATTATTTCAATGGGATGAGAACTACCATAACACTTTGATTGAATTTAGAGCTACTTAGATAATCCTCTGATTATGATGTCAACCACACAAGGTAGACATTTGTTGCTCTATACTTCAACACCTTCACCATATTATTTTCCTAATCTAGATGCTTTTCTTGGTAAACATATTCTTTCGATACAAAATGATTCTACATGAAAATGTACTTCAATGGATCAAGCTATCAAACTAGTTTGAGATCAGGGGTAATTATACTTCCACCCTTTGGTAAGCTGATTCCCCTATCCTTTTTTTTATATTTTTTTATGTACAAATAATATTACTAAGTTCAAAGCTCTTATAGTTGGCTTATGTGACATATTATCATTAAACATAAAATGTATTTAGATCCATGGAGATTCATATTTAATAATAAACCAAATCACATGGTCTTATCATGATAAATAAGAAAAAATATCTAGATACCATGATTTATCCTTATCCCTACTTAAAAAATTATTATCATTTACAATTGACACTATCCTGCATAAAGATAATCATCATTTGGATGCAATGACAAGTATTTCTTCCCTTATTCCCTTTGATGATGTAGCAAATGAGTATCACTTTGTGATCCATTTTCTCTCTTCACCTACTATTCATGATAGTTCAAACCCCAATAGTCTACATTATGCCAATATAGACTCTAGAGAGTGGTACTCTCACATTTATAATTATTTAAATGAAAAAAAAATTCCTAGCAATAGTTCTAAAATTTCTCGTACTCAAATTTGAAATCTTTCAATGTTTTATATTATACTCTCTAAAATTTTGTATCGAAGATCTTGTATTTGTCTTTTACTTATTTTTTAAATAAGTAAAAAACACCCCTTTTCATCCAAGAAGCTCATTCAGGCTCTAGAGGTGGGAATTTTGGTGGTAGATCCTTAGTACAAAAGTTATTGTATATGGGATATTATTGGAAAATAATGGAATAAGATTCATTTTCCTTTATAAATAAATTTCCTCAATGAAAATAACATGGTAATCTAGTTCAAGCTCCCACCCAAGAACTTTGTGCCTAGGCTTATCCTTGGTTATTTTCCATATGGAGTTGGATATCATTGGAAAAATTTCTTCACCTTAATCTAAAGGACATACATTTATTATTACATCTATAGATTACTTTATGAAGTGGGTGGAAGTTATTCTACTTTATTTCACTACCACTAAAGCAATTTGTAAATTCCTCTTGGATAATACAATATCTTATTTCAGATTGCCTTCCACCTTTATTTTGGACAATGGTACATCACTTGAGAACAAGAAGTGAAAAAATTCTTAAATAAATTCTATAATCAACACCATTTTTCTACACCTTATTATCCTCAATCTAATGGTCAAGATAAGGCTTCTAATAAAACAATAGAACAAATTATTTGCAAAACTATAAAAACATGGTAAAGATTGGAATACTCAATCAACATATGCATTATGGGCCTATCACACATGTTTGTACAACCTTATTTATGGTATTGATTCCATCATGCTTTAGAATTGTAAATTCCATCTTTGATAATTTCCCTTAAAGGTATTATTGAATACTTATCATGAGCAATGTTTATATCAATTGGCGATGCTCTATGGGCATCAATTAAATGTTCTCAAACACCTTCAATCTTATAAAAAAATCTTTATCTTGTCAATCTAATCAAAATGTTCTTTCTCATTCTTTGAAAATAGGTGATTTGGTTGCCTATGGGAATCAATGAAATGTAAATACATCCCTAGGCACAAAAGGGAAATTCAGCCCTAACTAATTGGGTCCTTAAATTTTCACCTTTTTTATGGTTCTAGTGTTTATGGCCTATCTACAATAGATGGTAAGCCTCTAAAAGAACCTATAATCCCAATGCATATTCATCATGATCATTTATAAAATCATATGTGAAATTTGTGTAAGAATCAACCCTTGATGGCTCAATATTTCCATCTTATGTCATTTAATCATCAACACATATCACCTATGTTATGATTCGTGTGTTCATTGTATACTCCATCAGAATATACAATCCATAAGAAAAAAAAAATTGCTAGCTACTTCATTTTTACGTGGTTTATAAAGGGTAGAGATCCAATTATTTTTTTTGTAATAGTGTAAAATATTTCTTGTTAGAACAATCTTATAAATATTTTTAGTATACACATGAAACATTTATTTTAAATTACTTAATAACTTTATTTAATTTTTCCATGTTAGCTATAATTATCTTTACCTGTAAATATCTTAATTGCATATATGGTTATATTTTAATTTATCAATTAGTAACATGATTATACTATTTTCCTTTATTCTATTTATTGTTTCATTATATCATCGTTGTATTTAATTAAATAAATTCACATATATATTTTGATTGAAGAATGAAAGAATTTAATTAAATATTTCGATAACATCATATGCACAAACACATCCATCAAGCATCAAAATATGTATATGAAAATCATAACAATGTCATATATATGAAACAATATGTTCTAAATATACAATGTTTGTGTACAAATATCATCACAACTATAACAAAATATGGTGTATATACATATAAATAATAATATATTATAAAAAAATGCATCAAGGGGCATGATTCCAAGATCCCTTGGGTCTCGCTAGATCATCTGGTTGGGATGGTGGTTATCTGATAGAATCTATAGATTGTCAATGCATCCTAGATGCACTTCAAGCAACATCTCTCATGCCTCTGAGTTCAATTCTCAATACAACTATCTCCTTATGGTAAAATCTTGTTCTCACATTACTATGACATTAGCCATGAGATGTTGAGCTCTAGGATGATCAAGGCTAGTGGGAGTTGTAGCTTGTGCCCTCTATAAATTTCCTTGGAGCTGCTTGACCTAGCTCTTTTGAGTGTCACATTCCTTCTCAACATTCTCTCCTCTTGACACAACCTGGTCTCTCTCTCTTCTCGATGATGAGACCTCTACTACTCTTTGGTCCCTTTGAGCTATAAAATTCATGATCTTAGCTACCTTCTGAATCTCTCACACTTTAGATTCCTCATAAGAATCTCTAAGCTATGTAATGATCTCACAAAAATCTAGGTGGAAGTAAATAGTTTGATGAGGCATGTATGAAGTACACACTACACCCTCTAGTTATATAGTAGGGAACATCTCAACTATGACTCAACCGATAAAGTTGATCCACTCTTGTTTCCACACTACAAAACCAAAACAATATATACATCAATATTTGATGATAAAAATCCACTTAATCATATAAATTCTATTCTAAAAAAAAAACTATACATATATACAAAATAAACACAACATTACTTGGCTCCTCAATCTGCCAGTGTGGATCTCAAGGAGTGAGACAACTCACAAGAGTTTTGATAGTACTAACAAGAGGAATAGAAGTGGGTACCATGGAAGAAACATCTATGCTTAACTCACCCCCTCTATCTGACTCAGTATGCCAAGTATTGTTGGTAGCATCCTTTGGTGTGCTCTAGGTCTCTCCTCATCCTCTCTCATCCTTTGTGCTCTCACCTCTATTGGCTCCCTAATTTTTGTTAGAACATTGAGCATTAGAATCCCCTTCAGGGGCATCCATGATAAAAGTGGGTGTTGGCCTTGCAGTCTTCCACCAACCAATAAAGTCTTGGGAAAAAAAGACATCATCTACATCCAAAAATTGGTGATCATCACCCCCCTTTCTATCTAAGTTACTCAAGGTGACCTCTATGATCGTTGGGCAAGGAAAATATCTAACACTAACTATGGTTTGATGAGATTGCATATAGGTCGGCATTATCAAGGGAACATGTTGTACCTTCCTGAACTATCTCCTCACCTGTTGATAATAAAAAGCCATAATAATATAATCATTATCTTCCCTCAAAAAGGAAATCTTGCTACATCTAGGGTGCAAATCTAACAAAACTGTGCCAAGCCCTCATGCCTCTATATGGCTACCACACTATCTCTATGTTACAAAACCATTCAAAACTCTACTACCAAAAAAAAAAGGATCTCCAAATATCTAATCTCTCCACAGTGGATATGTCTCAACATGTGGCACATTTCGTTAGATATTTTTAGGATACCCTATTAGTCTTGTGCATGTGGTTTTTTTGAATTCCCACACCTACAGTAGTTTATATGTCATGAGGCTCTTCCCCTCATGATGAAAAGAATGACCAAGGTCATAGTACAAGTGAGTGAGCATGCTCTGACCCCATGCAAAAATTGTCACTCTCCTCCATGGGTTGAATTACATGAATGAGGCCCCCATGAAGGTGTGTTCCTTGTCCATCAATAGCTACTCTCATGGAAATAGTAGCAATCAAGATCTACCTAATAAAATAAATAAATGCTAACCCCTTATTGAGCCATTGCACATAGATATATAATGTGGTGTCACTAGTGATGACCCGACCTAGAGCATATCACTAGCCCTCCTAAACTGTGGCCAATGATCTTTGCTCCTTGATCATCACTCATTGACAATAGATTGAAAGTCTCAAAATTTGATATACATCTACAAGTGTGATAGTCATCTATCCTATCGAGAGATGAAATTTTGATGTATTTGCATCCAACTACTTCATAAGTGTCATGAGTATGGCAGGGTGGAATCACATCTTTGGGAGCATAAACACCCAATATAGCCCCACTTGATGCAGTAGTGCCTACTTATCCATAGAAAGAGTTGATAACCAAATCCAAATTAAGGACAAAATAGCTCCCCAGTATGCTCTCACATAATTGGTAGTGGCCGAAAATAAACATATACTTCTTTATTCTACATTTCTAATGTTTTAAAACATTCAAAAACCTAAAACCTTCTACTTTTTACTTGGATGTTAGCACCTTATATGAACAAGAGTGTGTCCTCCAAATGTTAGTGCACATTATGGAAGCCTACATGAAGCTTGGACCCCTACACGTTGATCAAATGCTAGCACAATCCTTGGATGCCAATTGGCGTTGTGGGGCCCACCTAGCAAAAAAATAGCTAAAAATAAATAAAAAAATCATGAAATTTTTACTCACCTCTCAAATGGCCACTCCTTACTCGAGTCTCTCATGGAGCTCCTCTAGTTAGACAACTCCTCTAGTCAGGGTTGTTTGAAATTGTGTCTACTTGACATTTTTGCTAGAGAATCACTATAAACTTTGTGTGATTGCCCAGGTGAATAGTAAAAATGAATGGATTTTTATTTCATATAATCAATTTTTTTTATCAAAAATAAAAATATATTTTTTATGGGTGAATCAACCTTCCTATTATTTCCCCTATAATAGGTAACAAAAACATGAGGGGGCATCTATTCACCCTTTTTCTTGAAATTTCTTTTGATTTTTCCTTTTTGAACCATCCTTCTCTCTGTAATAGTTTTTCTGATTTTCAGAAACTATTTTTTTTTATTTTGTAGGATATTTACAAATATTATGAATATAATCTTATAGGATTTCACGCTATAAATTATGAAGCATTGTCGAACTCAAGCCTAGTGCATCACCAATGTACTCAATGAGTTTTCGCATCCTCTACAATATCCTATATATATATAAATTCATGCATTTCATTATCTACTTTAGTATAGCTAACTTAATGTAATTCGTTCACTAAAGTGAGGGAAAAATGTAGTGTCAAAAATTGCATACCAATGCAATCTCACACTTACACCTTGAACCCACCTAGATTTGAAAATTAATAACAAATTCTTATATTTCAAAATAAAAGGATTCTATTTTTCAATTAGCAAGAATGAGGTATTACCAACTCATGGCCCAAATTTTAATATAATTCTCTCAAAAAAATAGCATCATGCACAAACATCTACGCATCATTTCGGTGTTTGATGAATTCAAAATTCAAAAGTGCACTTTCTGCATGGGGTACTTTGAAGCGTATCATAAAACTTGAATAAGAATATAACACTTCGTTTGTCCTATTAAAAATAAATAAATCCCTCTTTTTCTTCATTTTCAAAAGAAGTCTCTTGCTCTCTCATGCAAGCAAACTATCTCTAGGGAAACTTTGTCAAAATCTCTACAACCATTGTTGCAGTCTTGAAGTATGCACTCTTCGTTGTCGCAACCTTTCTCTCTTGCAACAATTGAAGCTTCCAAGATAGCATTCCATTTCAAAATCAATCACAACTATCACAAGATATCCCAAGTTGTTGGTAAAACTCTATTATGTTTTATTATTATTTTGGTGTTGTAGAATAATATATTTTTAATGAAATACATCTATTTTTCATTGTTGTCAAATCTATTCATCTTCAATGGAAATTTTTCTCGTAGATCAAGGTTGAAACCATTATCAAGAATTTTAAAATTATATTTTTTTTTAGTCCTTAATATAACTAGGATATAAAAGATTTATTTTATCATCTTTTCCTTTAGCTGTCTATGGAGGTCGAATGACCAAAACAAGGGTTTGACTAAGATAAACCTCTAAATAGCCCCCCATTTTTTTCATCTTTATGTGTGCAAGTTAGAATATTTTTTAGAAAAGAAAAATATATTCATCTTCAATGTTGGTTTTCCTCGTAGACCATGGTTGACACCATTATCAAGCATTTTACTTTTACAATTGCTTTTAGTCCTTAATGCAACTAAGATTTAAAGGATCCATTTTCTCATCTTTTCCTTTGGTTGTCTATGGAGGTCGAAAGACCAAAATGGTGGTTTGACTAAGGCAAACTTCTAAATAGCCCCCAATAATTTTTGTGTCTCTATTTGTGTGGGTTGGAGTGTTTTTGATAGACGAGAAAAATATATTCATCTTCAATGGTGGTTTTCCCCATAGAATACGGTTGACACCATTATCAAGTATTTTACTTTTATAATTGTTTTTAGTCCTTAGTATAGATAGGATTTAAAAGCTTCATTTTATCATTTTTTCCTTTGACTATATGTTGAGGTTGAAAGACCAAAATGGGGATTTGACTGAGAAAACCCCTAAACAACCCCCAACATTTTTTCCATCTTTGTGTGTGCAAGTTAGAACATTTATGACATATGAGACAAATCTATTCATCTTTAATGGTGGTTTTCGCTATAGACTAGGCTTGACACCATTATCAATAATTTTACTTTTACAATTACTTTTTCCTTAATGCAACTAGGATTTAAAAGCTTTATTTTATCATATTTTCCTTTAGCTATCAATGGAGGTAAAAAGACCAAAATGGGGGTTTGACAGAGGCAAACCCCTAAACAACCCCCAATTTTTTTTCCATATTTTTGTGTGTAGGTTAAAATATTTTTGATAGACAAGACAAAATTTTGGAAAGTTCAAAGCTAATTGGTGAGAGCAACAGTGTTATGCGAGGATGACTGTGCTATACACTAGTATCTGAGGTAGTGAGATCTAACATTTGGCGTCGGGTTCCTTTTTGTCTACTTTCCCGTTTCTATTTGAAATTTAAAAAATTGTATGAGTTTTTTGTTCCTATAACTTAATATTTGCATGTCATTCTTATGTTAGCAAGTAGATAATATTTTAATTCTAGAATATAACATTCGTAGCAGTTATATTTAAATAATTTATTATTTTTGTACTTAAATAATAGTATATCTGTGATTCTTTGGGATAATATAAGGATTTGTTGGTTTAAGCAGTTATTTTTAGCTACACCAAATTCATTACATTACATAGATCTTTGAGCTTTCATCAAAATATAATGTCATTATTTTTATAACCTAATTGAAGTGCTACTACTAGTGAGAAACATAAGTCATCACATGGGCCTAACTTTAGGAGAAAATTTACATAATAAGAAAACTCAGAGAGTAACACTAGATAATTTAAGTGAATATTTAAACAAGAATGGTCAATAATCATTGAAGGGATCAATTAGAGAAAACTTAAGCCATATGCAATACTAATAGTATTAGCACCAAAGGGAAAAAATGAATGGAAAATGTGTACAAACTCTAGAGAAATTAACAAGATTAATATCAAGCATGAATTTCTAGTGCCCAGGATGGATGATGTTATGGATTATTTGTGGTGAAAAATAATTCAACAAGATATATTTGAAGAGAATATATCATCATATCGTAGTAAAAAAGGAATTGAGTGGGAGACTGCATTCAAAATAAAAGAAGGGTTGTTTGAGTTTTATCTTATTCCATTTTGATTGACTAATGAATCTCATAATTTTATGAGGCTCATGAATGAATTTTTAAAACCATACCAAGCAGTAAATTTATTGGTGTATGTACCCAGATTCAACATTCTATATTTTAGTAAGATTAGAGAAGAACAATTGTTGCATAGCGGGTTATATTGTTGAGATTAATACAATAAAATTTGTTAATGAATTTGAAGAAATATAGTTTCATGAAAGAGGAACCAACATACTTGGTTTTGTTATTTATTTTGATAGAAATAAGATGGATCTTCAAGAATTCAAAGAAATTATAGAATAGCCTAAACCAACGAGTATTTATAAAGTTAGCTATTTTCATGGTTTAGCAAGTTTTCACATGAAGTTTATCAAAAATTTAATAGAATATGCACATCAATTACTAAAATGATGAGGGGAGCTAATAAAGAATTCAAGTTGATTGTTGTATATAATGAAAGTTTTTAATATTGAATAAGAAAGTAATGGAACAACCTATGTTAGCTTTACCAAACTTTGACAAGTTATTTCAAGTTGGTTGTGATGCAAGTGGGACTACAATTAGAGTTACTTTAAAATCAAGAAAGAAAACCTATTGCTTACATTGGTGGGAAAAAATATGCTAATATATTTTTATTAGGAATGTTATGAAATTGTGCAAGCACTAGATAAATGAAGACATTGTTTATCTTTAGAATAATTCGTATTCTATATTGATCGTCAAGTATTGCAATCTTTGGACAATCAAAATAAGTCAAGTCAACTCCATGCCAAGTGAGTTCATTTTTCATTTTTTGTAAATTTATTCATTTTGGTTGAAATATAAAAGTGGTAAATCCAATAGAGCAATTTTTGTCTTGAGAAGATGAAACAAAGAAAAAATGGAACCCTAGGTCTTATGAATAAAACCTACGATTGAAATTTTGTGTGTGTAGTATAGGAAATTGTATACCCTTTATAATTTCACACTTTGTTTGTGTTGCAAGAATGAAGAAAGGAATTAAGGTGTTGTCATTGATGTCAACTGGTCAACTGGTTATCTACTTATTGCTATTGGTTGTATATGTCAAGGATATTGAGAAAATTGTATTAAAGAAAGTTTACAGGTATTCAGTTGTTACTCCGGGTAATGATCCAGTATTTGCCCCTATGTTCCTGCGATTTAGATATGTTTGTCAAGGTTGTTGAAGGTTTCTATATCTAGATCTTTGGTTGCTAGTTCGTTGTGAAGTTCAAGTTGTGTTCACCAGTTGTGAACTATGTTTTTTTTGTGTTCTGGTTGAGGTCCGAGAGAAATTTTGTTGGTCTAGATTTCTCTTTGATGAAGTCTTTTGACTTGCATTTCTAGAGTTAAGATGTTTTGATTGCATTGAAGATATTTTTGGTTTTTGGAAGTATCGAGCTTAATTGTTCTATGTGTTTTACACTAGTTTGGTCAACCTTGTGTTAAGCACTATCTTCTAAGTTGATGAAGCGTGTTGGATATATTTTGGGTCCCAGTGAAGCATGTGTTTGGGTCGCCCTCATTCTAATTCCACCCTAGGATGTTTTGGTGCTGACCTAATTTGAATTTGAAGTTGGATGGTTGAATTTGGATCTTTTTCAAAGTTGGAGATAGTATAAATACAGGATGAGCTAGTAATGAAAAACATACAAGGGCAAAGAAGGAAGATAAGTGAAAGAGTAGATGCGACATTGATGCTATTCAAAAAGTGTGTGTGAGTTTTGTGTGGTAGATCAGTGTGGATCTTAATGTTGAGTTTCCATGCAGCAGTGACAGAAGGAAAACTCTATCATTCATGCAAGTTGATCAAGTAACTATGGTGGAATCCTTTGTTGCATTGGGATTGTAGTCTCTCTGTAACAAGTCTTCTTTGTGTCTTTGTGGCAATGAGCCCTCCAGGTTGTAGCCCTATTGGATAGTGAGTCCTTGTTTCAGACAGTGGGTCCTTATTTCAGGTAGTGAGCCTTATCTCAGTTAGTGAGCCTTGTTTCAAGCAGTGAGCCTTTTGCAATCAGTTTTGATATTATCAATAGTGTGAGTTAATCCTCACCGTGGTTTTTCCCTCATTGGTTTTTCCACGTAAATATGGTATTATTGTGTTTATGTGTTGGATTTGAGTTTCTGCATTGCCATTTGATGATTAATCATTTAAGCAGTTTTAAGTATTAGTTCTGGTGATTGAATTAAAGGTTAAAATTTGTGACAATTGATTAACCCCCCCTCTCAATTGTCCTATTCAACAATTGGTATCAAAGTTTGGTTCCTTGTTGAAGAGCTTAATCACTTGAGGAAGGTCTGGGATGGCTAGCAAGATGTTCTTTGATTATCTGAGGTTTAATGAAACTAATTATGGTATCTAGAAAGTATTGATGGAAGAATATCTAGAGTATTGTGGATATGATGTGGAGAAATCTTACAAGAATCCTTACACTCCTACTAATGGTTTGAGTACACCTGAAGAGATCAGAGCACACGAGGCGAACAATAAGGTGAAGTTCATCTTGAAGAATAGTCTGGTACATTTTGAGTTGATTAAGATTCAGAATATGAAGATCTAGATGACAATGAATGCTTGTTACTAGAAATTAAGGATGAACCTACTTCTACTAATTCAGAAAAATAGGTAAAGGAAAGCCCTCCGGAGAAGGAGAAGGAGATAAATGAAGGTGTGATTATCTCTTCCCTACATGATAAACAAGAAAAGAATTTTTGGGTAGTTGATAGTGGTTGTTCACATCACATGACTGGTGATAAGAGTAAGTTTGTTAAACTTGAGAACTATGATGGAGGCTTGGGTATGTTTCAAGATGATACTAGTGCTAAAATATGTGGGATAGGTTCAGTAAGTTTTGATGGCAAGCATCACACTGACGATGTTTACAATGTTAAGGGTTTAAGGCATAATTTTTTGAGCGTCGACCAGATGTGTAGAAAAGGATATGATCTTGTGTTTAACGATGATAAATGTGAGATCCGGAAAGGATCTGAAACATTGATTGCTACAGGAAAGAAATATGAAGGGAATACTTATCAACTTAAGTGTGTTGATGGATGATGCTTTATGACTCAAATAAATGATAGTTGGTTATGGCATAGGAGAATGTGTCACATGAATTTTGATAACTTGGAAAGGATTAGTGTTGTTCAGGCCATGAGAGATTTACCAAGAATTACAAAGCCTATTAATGCTATTTGCAGGAATTGTCAATTTGGGAAGCAAGCAAGAAATCGTTACAAATCAAAGGAACTATCTACTACCAAACTACTGGATTTAGTTCATACAGATCTCTATGGTCCTATGAGAGTGATAAGTCTACTTGGTGAAAGGTACTTTATGCTTTTAATTGATGATTATTCTAGATACACATGGGTTACATTTCTTATAGATAAATTAGATGCATTAGATAGATTCAAGGCATTCAAAGAAATGGTTGAAAATGAAGTGAATTTGAAGATAAAATATCCAAGATCTGATAGAGGTGGAGAATTCACCTCCCATGAGCTCAATATGTTTTTTGAAGTGCATGGAATAAAGAGATGGTTATCTGCTCTAAGAACTCCTCAACAAAATGGAGTTGTTGAAAGGAAAAATAAAACAGTTCAATATGTTGCTAGATCAATTATCACTGAAGCCGGTTTACCAGAAGTTTACTAGAAAGAAGCTATTCATATTGCTATTTATGTGTTCAATTGAGTTCAAGCAAGAGAAAACAGTACAAAGACTCCCTATGAGCTATGGCATGGAAGAATTCCTACAGTTAAATATTGCAAGGTATTAAGAAGAAAATGCTATATCATAAGAGATGAGGAAACTTCGGGTAAGTTTGATGCAAGAAGTGATGAAGGTGTATTTCTTGGATACTCTAATAAAAGAAAGGCATACAGATGTTTCAATAAAATATTGAGAAATATTGTAGAGATCTCAAATGTGAAGGTTGATGAGACAATGAAGAATTCTATTGATATTGATGGATATGTGTATGATGAACATGATTGTGCAAGAATAGAAGAAATTATGGAAGAACGGGATAAAGATGAGCAGAAGAAGAAGCAGGATGAATAGGATGAAAGAGAAGAATATGCTATGGTGATGTCCCCTAGGACATCGAAATATGTATAGAGGAATCATTCAGAAAATTACATTATTGGAGACAAGACAAAAGGCGTGTTAACCAGAAGCAAAGCCATTGCTGAAGTAAATGTGTGTTTATTCTTTGAGATTGAGCCAAAGATAGTAAGTGAAGCATGTAAAGATGAATATTGGAAGGAAGCAATGAAAGAAGAACTTTTGTAGATCGAGAAGAATCAAAATTGGGAATTGGTACCAAGACTGACAAATAAAAATATCATTGGATCAAAATGGGTATTCAAAAATAATTTGAATGATAATGGAGAAGTTG